>JAHHUM010001326.1:0-129582 GCA_036173005.1 Crenichthys baileyi | reverse complement strand
GCTTTTCCTGTCTGCATGTAGAGGGATTAACTGGGATTCAAAGTGAGAAAATGGAGGGAAAAACGAGACAAAAAAAAAAAAGTAAAACAAGGAAAAACTTACAAAAAGGAAAAAAAGCTGAAAAAAAGTGGTCATTAAGAATACATTTTAACAGCAAACAAACATCCAGCTTGTCTTGTCCTCTTCAGATTGGAGGGGAGTTCCTGCCTCAAGTGGAGGAGTTCAAGTATCTCGGGGTCTTGTTCACGAGTGAGCAAAGAATGGAGCGGGAGATCGACAGACGGATCGGTGCGGCTGCCGCAGTAATGGGGGCACTGTGCCGGTCCGTTGTGGTGAAGAGAGAGCTGAGCCGAAAAGTGAAGCTCTCGATTTACCGGTCGGTCTACGTTTCTACCCTCACCTATGGCCATGAACTTTGGGTCATGACCGAAAGAACGAGATCCCGGATACAAATGAGCTTCCTCCATAGGGTGGCCGGGCACTCCCTTAGAGATAGGGTGAGGAGCTCGGCCATTCGGGAGGGGCTTAGAGTAGAGCTGCTGCTCCTCCACATCGAGAGGAGCCAGTTGAGGTGGCTCAGGCATCTATACCGGATGTCTCCTGGACGCCTTCCTCGGGAGGTGTTCCAGGCACATCCCACCGGGAGGAGGCCCAGGGGACGGCCCAGGACATGCTGGAGGGACTATATCTCTCGGCTGGCCTGGGAACGCCTTGGGCACCCCCCAGAGGAGCTGGAGGAGGTGTCTGGGGAGAGGGACGTCTGGGTGTCTCCGCTGAGTCTGCTGCCCCCGCGACCCGGTTCCGGATAAGCGGAAGACGACGACGACAATCATCCAGTTGTACAAGTTTGATTTGATAACCAAGGATGCATGAAAAAACTACATGTAAGCAGCTCAACAAGGAACACAAACAGTCTTCACAAACTGTGGGTAAGATACTTACTGTTCACTCAACACAACCCCTCTTAATAAAAGAAAAATCCCTTCAGCAGAGCTGTATCGTTGTAATAAAGCTTCCTGACCCAAAACTCTGACATCATGTTTACATGTAACCTATAAAAATGCATGAAGCTGTATAAGTGCAGCCTCTTCCCTACAGTCTGACAGCACAGCATCAATATGTAACTTCAGAAGAGCAACATACCATCGTGATGGCCGAGAAGCTTCTCGAAGACAAGCGGCGAAGATACAAGTACTGGGCTTCTCTGGACCAGCAGAACTTGCGGCTGGACTTGAGTAGGTCAGTACTGGTCTGGTCAGAGCAACTCTGGTCCCTGTGAGAAGAGGAAAAACACACTGTGATCCTTACTGCTCATTTTCCACAGATTACGGATGTGTAAAATATTAACTGGGTAATCAGTAAATATCAATTTATTCACTTATAAAATAAGGTGCTTTAAACCTATTCTACTGATCCCAACAATTATCTTTAACTGTCATCAGAGAGACCAGAACGAACACTTACTGGCACTCTAACAATCCCTCTGAAATAAGTGTAACCAAACCATTTTTTAATTCATATTTCACTTATTTAAAACAAAAGATCCTAGTAATAAAACATTTTAAATTCTTCAAAATAGCAAAGATGAGAGAACATGGCATTTAAGTAACGCAGATGTTTGTTGTGCATCATAAGTGAGGAAATAATTGGAGGAAAACAGCTAGTGGCCTTAATGTATTAATTAAAACAGCTTTAAACAACTGGAAGTGTAACAAACAAGGCTGTATGAGAATCCAAGCTTATCTCATCACCACACAAGGTGAGAAGGATGGTAACGAAAAACCAATTTAGATCATTGTTGGAGAACTGCAGCAAAGAGTTGCATCTTTGAGTCACCAAGTCCTCATAAAAACCAATTGATACCATCAGCATGCCAGGAAGAAGCCCCCTTCTATCCTACCATCACAAACCTAAACATGTGAAGTTGACAATTGGTACTGAGACAAATGTTCTAGTTGGGTTTGGCGTGAAACAAAGGATGGGTGTCTAGGAAAGCAGCTCCAGCACACTGGTAAGTATGGTGGAGGATCTGTAATGCTGCGGGCCTGTTTTTCAATTTCAATTCAGTTTATTTATATAGCGCCAATTCACAACACATGTCGTCTCAAGGCACTTCACAAAAGTCAGGTACATGCATTCCAATTAATCTTAATCATTGAACAGTGCAGCCAGATTTGGTTATTTATTCAAATTGGATAAAAAGTTTTTCTATCTAAGGAAAAAAAAGATTGCATCCAGTCAGTCACTTGCAGCATTCACTCCCCCCCGGATGAGCATGTAGAGACAGTGGACAGTCACTGGTTTTGACTTTGCAGCAATCCCTCATACTGAGCATGCATGTAGCGACAGTGGAGAGGAAAAAACTCCCTTTTTAACAGGAAGAAAACCCCAGCAGAACCGGGCTCAGTGTGAGGGGCCATCCCCCCCCCGGGCCGACTGGGGGTTTAGAGAACCCCACACCCCCCGAGAGAGAAAAAAGAGAACAAAAAAAAGCACTGATCCAGGAGTCCTTTTCTATGGGAAGGAAAAGGTAAATGTTAATGGATGTAGCCCTTTAGTCGTTTCACCTAGAAAAAAAGGGAAAAGTTAAATCTGGAAATTTTCAAGGTTAGAGTCTGAAAAGAAAGGCCACATAGAGTTTTAGTTTTACAGTAAAAAGCTAAGTCAATCGCCATGTCTAGGAAGAGAAAGGGTTAAAACATGAAAGACAGGGCCATGTGGATCATCGGTGGGGGTGAGCATTAATTTGTTGGCAGCAGAGGCTCGGAAAGATTCCCTCTCCAAAAAGGTTTTTAAGGTAGACACAGAGTTCCGCCCGGGGTGTAGCTTCTAGGAAAGAAAAGAGAGAGAAAAAAATTTAAAAGCTGAAATAACAGCAAATAAAAAAAAATTTAAAGAGTAGTGTGAGAAAATAGCGAAAGGGGGTGAAAGGGGTCAATTTTTGTCCTCCAGCCAAGCCTAAGCCTATAGCAGCATAAATACAGAGATAGCTCCAGGAAAAACCTAAACCCACTCTAACTATAAAGCTTTATCAAAAAAGGAAATTTTTAACCCTAGCCTTAAAAGTAGACAGTTTTTCCCATCTAGAGCCCACTGATGGCCCTTGTTATACTAAAAAACCCCAAAACGATTGGGATACCTAATTCTGTCAGATTGACCCAAAACCCATCGGAAAAAAGGGGGGGGGTCAAGTGGTAGCAGAAATGGAGGTTTTGTTTGCACCTAACGTAACTGAGCCGGTTTGGGGCTAAAAAAAAAAAAAAAAAAAATACCTGACCCCCCTTTACTCCTTAAACAAGGGGAAAGAAGACAGAGCTAAAAAAAGGGAAATAGAGGGGCTTAGGTTTTCCTGAGCTAACTATAAGCTTTTCCCAAAAAGGAAAGTTTTAAGCCTAGCCTTTAAAAGTAGACAGGGTGTTTCCGCCTCATGGACTAAAACTGGGAGCTGGTTCCACAGGAGAGGAGCCTGATAACTAAAGGATCTGCCTCCCATTCTACTTCTAGCGACTCTAGGAACCACCAGTAAACCTGCAGTCAGTCCAAAGGCCCTGGGAACCTCGGTAAGAGTCCTTGGCATCATGACCGTTTTCAAGCACCAGGACATTTTAGGCTCACATTATTTTATTTAAAAATATATTTTAACAGATTAAATAAAAAAATTGGATAATTCTACATTTTTCCTTTTTGTTATTCTCCTAAATTGTGAGATTACGCAATCTCAAAAAAAGAGTTTTCCTACATTTTTACCTGCGGTGCCAATCATACATGCCACCAACACCATGGTGCCTTTTTTGTGAGCTTATTTTGTTTAAAATGTAATAAAACTGAGAAAAATTGAAACAATAACTTCTACTAAACCCAACAGTATGCAATATTGGTTAATTAATGGTTTCTTGCCTTAAGTAGAAAGAGGTTTATATTTAGAGATTTTTATGAAGCTGTTGTGATCACGGCCACTGTGGTCCTAACCTTTAAATATTTAACGACATATCTGAAATATTTAGATGGAAAGTCTCTGTGGTCATGCTGTCAAACTGTCAACTCTTCAGCACGATGTCTGCAGGGTTCAAAACACTCAGGCCTTCACCAGACTCAAAGTCCATTTTTAGAAGGTCCAAAAAAGGAGTTTGACCCTTTAAATCCACTTTCATTAAAGTAACCAGTGTCCATCATCAACACTTGTTTCAGGTTATTAGATTATACACTTTTACAGAGATAGTTGGTCTAACAATTAAACAAATTTAGCAGTTATCAACCTAATAAATGGGCCACATGTTTCTCTTGCTCGTTTGGGTTTATATAAAACCCAAAGATTCCCACAGCCTATCAGACAGACGCTACAAACCATAATCTGCAGTCCGATCGACATGTTCAGACACACGGCCAACAACGTTT
The DNA here is from genome assembly GCA_036173005.1 of Crenichthys baileyi. Lineage (NCBI taxonomy): Eukaryota > Metazoa > Chordata > Actinopteri > Cyprinodontiformes > Goodeidae > Crenichthys > Crenichthys baileyi. Next base: position 125,187 of record JAHHUM010001326.1, on the reverse strand, counting down.
TCCCCTCCATGGATGCCATGGTAACCAGTCCCTGAATAATGGCCAAAGGCTGACGCTGGCAGCTATGTTCCTGGAGTGAGCAGAGCAGGATGATGTGGAAAGACCTGGGATGTCCAATCCTCAAAATGCAGCCGGATATTAGGAAAACAGGCGCTGAGATATTTCTGTGCAACTCCATGTCAATCCTGCATAGGCCCCTAATCTATGATGTTAGAAAGGACTGTTGAACCTTGGATTCAGAAGGAGCAGTGAACCAGATCATTACTCTCATGGAACAGCTTAAGGGAGGTCACAGTTTGTTGTCAGGTCCACATGTATTTTGTGAATCTGGAGAAGACATTGGCTGAGTGCCTTGATGCATTTTGTGGGAATTCTGGTTCTTGTTTACAAAAGCAAGAGTTGTGCCTGCATTCTCGGCAGAAAGTAAACTTGCTGCAAGTAAAGGTTGGACTCTGTAAGGGCTGCCCCCTCATGTTCATGGACACGTTGTGTAGTTGTGGAGAAAAGGTTGTATGGTTTGGGAACCTCGGGGCCGAAATGGCAGTGATGAGATTCAACTCCTCTAAGTCTGCAGCCAAGCTTCATCTGCAAGGTCCCACAAAAATCAAGCATTTAGGCACAGTTTTGGTTAATCTCCAATTTTATTATATAATGTCAGAAGAAGTTTTCTCTTGTAGGTGAAGCCTCTTCTTAAACTCATTTCCTGTTTAGCAGTGCACAAATAGGCCAATTCAGAGACCTAAACACACAGACTTAAGATATTCAGACATTTTAGACCAAACATTAAAAAAATGAGAAGCAGCAAAAGGTCATAGCTGTCCTGACATTTTGTCTCCAAATAAAGCTGCGAACGTAGATACATTAGACCAAAACTGATCCAAGTATGAACCTTTTGAGACTAAAATGACAAAGAAATGGGCTGAAAGTGGCAGTCGACAATGAGGACTGCACAAATTCTGTAAATACAAAAAAAAAAGCAGGACCTAAAATCCTTATAAACATCAGATTCACTGAACTATCCTCTCATGACTCTCGAAAAAGATGCAACATTTAAAGTAATCCTCATTCCTAATGCAACAACATTTCCAATCTTGTTCTGGTCCTCAGCCTCCAAACACAGCAGAATATGCTATGCGTGAGGCTGAACAGAGCAAATAACCTAATGCTCAGTTCACTGCTTATTCTGCAGCCTTGGAAGTTGGTGCAGTTGGACTCTAAATGCAACACTGTGATGTTTTCCTGTCGCTTCATAGTATTCTATTATCATACAAGGCTTCCTATGGAGGTCAAGGTCAACATCTCCTCCTGCTGCCATCCTCAGGTTACAAATACAACACTGGAACAACAAAGTCTGGTCTTTATTGTGAAATATACATAAGAAACTAGAATTTGGACAAAAGAAATGAAGAAACCAAACAAAAATCTCAGATTCTTCTTTTATAAAATAATGATCCATACCCAACATTATAAACCTGGTTTAATCAGCGAAAGTCTTGAATTATTAAATAAATTAAAGTACAAATATGGCTTAAATACACACATTTGTATTTAAGAAAACATTTATGATTAGAAACTTAGTTACTTTCGATCTTCAAAGGAATTTTTTTAGGTTTGTGAGAAGCTGTGTGATCACCAGTTCAAACATCTAAGCAATTATTAGACAAGATGGCTGCAATATTGTTTAAAATAGATCATTACTCTGATATCGAAGCATTGATTACTGGTGCGATGTTATTTTTTTTTATTATGCAAAGACACATTAACAAAACTCCTTTCACAACTCTGATTAAATAAAACAAACAAAGCTGACTATTTCAGTGAAAGGGCGTTTTCAATGGAAATCTTAAAGGTACACTGTCATGTTCTTCCAAAATCCACCTGTTCTTTCCCCGATTTACTAAACACTAAAACTCTTTTTGCAAAATCAGGATGTAAAGCTGATGACCAAGTATGAACATGCACTAAAAATAGTGTATCACTCTCATAAAGGGAGATCTGCGCCTGCTAATGGAAATCCAACTCACCCTGGGGGTCTCCACAGTTTCCTGCCAGGGGGCAGGAGCTCCCGTTTGTTCAAGGGAACAACCCCGATTGCTGCTTGCATGATCGTGATGAACTTTTTAAACTTCATCTTTTATATCTCCTCTAACAACATCCCTCAGACCAACACTGGTGCCGTGCTTTCATCTCTAAACGTCCTCTCATCTCCGTCTGAGTCATTGGATGCTCTGTCTCCGCTCCTCAGAGCAACCGCTTCTCCATGGCAACAAGCCTTGGATCCAGCACACAGGTCGGCAACATCCCCATGCCGTGGCTACTACGAGACCCACTCCCGAGCACAGCTCTGACAGATGTCCTTTCGGCTTCTCCGAGCGCGGGAGGATAAAAAGGAAAACAAACAGCCACGTTGTTGCTAGGAGGTGGGATGGCGGCACGTCACTCTTACATAATTCTGGAACGTCTCTGGGCATTACACTAATGAAAATGCCGCTTCTGCCGCCACCATCACCACTGCCGCTCCTGTCAGAGCTGCAGCTGCAGCCGTGGAATAATTGTGGTACTAAGCCCTGACAGATCATGGAGGCTCCCTTCCCCCCTCCTCCTATAATCCCCCCATCAAGGCTTAGCCTTCTCGCCACTTATACAGCGACCCATCTACTTCACCCAAACAGCCAGACACACCACCCTCCTCCATCACCATGGCTTACCCCATATGAAGGCCCACTAATCACTAGAGCATTAAGACATTTTAAAAGATGCCATCACTTAACAGTGAATGATTCAGGTGTGTACAGGGACAGATTTGTTCATTTCATTTAGCCCTGGTGTAGAAATTTGGAATGACATTGCTCCCATCCAACTGCCTTCTAGAAGGACGTTGTAAATGCAAGTATTATTTGCTCACGGTTCTGCTCAGTGACTAAACATCATCAGCAACACACGCTGATGAATATTTCATTATATGGATGGTTTGCCAAAATAAAAAAGCACCGATTGCAGTTCTTCAGACTGATTCCAGTTTCTGATTTTTGGAAACTAGGACATGCCAATTTATTCTTCTCTGACAAAAAATACTTGATATCTTTGAAAATAATTTTGCATTTTTAAAAAACGATTTCAAAAGGAAATATACATAATTAAAATCTGTATCTTAACATCTGTAGTCAATCAATTAACAGCTGATTTCTTGGTATATTTAATAAGATTTTAAAAGAGGAATGAACGACAGCTTTACTTTTTCTACACTTGCAGATATTTTGAGTCTTAGCTAAAATGAAAATCAGTTAGAATAAGACGAGCTATGGTCAGTTAAGAAAAAATAGGCTAAGCTAAATAAAATACGATACGGTTAGAATAGCCAAGGTAAAATATGATAAGCTAGGATAAGCTAAGGTATGCAAGTTAAGATAAAATAAACTAAAAACAAGATAAGCTAAAGTAAGATATTCTAAAATGAAAATCAGGTAATATAATATACACTAAGCTAAAATGTGCTAACCCATGACAAGCTAAGGTAATAAGATAAGCTAATATGATAAGCTAACATGATAAGCTAACCTAATCATAACCTAAATTAAGAAAATAAGGTAAGACAAGCTAAAATAACATAAGCTAAATTATAATAAAATGGGTTAGTTAAGCTAAATTAAGTCAGAAGTTAAAGAAAAGATAGGCTAAAATAAGATAAGCTAGAATTTAAATAAGCACAAATAAAATCAAATAAATCTAGTTAAGCTAAGGTAAGCTAAACTAAGGTCAACTGAGATAAAATAAGCTAAATAAGAAAATGATCAGGCTAAAATAAACAATTATGAAATATACCAAGATAAGTTCAGTAAAACATGCGTTTATCTGGATAATAAATGGAATAAACAGACCTGACCTAATCGCACCATTACTACTCAATACGCCTGTCATGAATTATGACTTTGCTTCATGTCAGGATTTTACTTGCACAATCCTCACTACAGCACTGCAAGCTGCTTCTAGTAATACTGGAGCAATTTCAGACAGACCTACAAGCCAAGAATGCATAAAGAATGTTTGCACTTCTTCCTCCTGTTCAGCCAAGAATCTTTTTGACTTGCTCACACAACAATCGGGCTCAGAGAGTGACCTGATATTTAGCCTGATGTTTTCAGCATTTTCACCACAAAGATCTGATTATGATCTCATCCTGCATGGGATCACATCTTCATTTCTAGATTAACCTTTTGCAAGTATCAATTGATGAGAAATAAACTATTGGATCATCTTCTGCACTGTGCGACACAAAGTCTGCAGATCCAGATGAAAATTCACCATCTCGTCATGCCCCGAGTCACCAGATGACAGCAGATAGCATGTCCTGAGGGGTTTCAAATGCTAAAATATTAATCTTTGTGCCCTCCCCATGGGTTCCCAACTAATGCAACTCCGAATAGGATTTATACTTGAGCAGCCTTGGCCTCTGGATTATAGCTTTGGATGGTCATGCCATTAGAGCTGCTGCAGAGTTCACCGGGCAGGAAAAACAAAAATTCCCTGCGTGAGGAGGGAAAATGCCAGCAGCACAGCAGGGAGAGGATCTGGGAATAACAAGACTGTTTTAGAGAAAACAAGTTACTTTTGGCCGACATTTTAGGACAATGACTAATAAAATGCCTTAAAGGTGTCACTGAAATACATAAAACGTGCACAGGGAGAACATGTAAGCTCCACCTAGAAAAGGCATAGCCAGAATTCAACCCAGGACCTTCTTGCTGCAAGGCAACATTGCTACCAACTTTGCCACTAAGCAGCCTGGGGAGTCATCGAAGGCGATTATTAAGGGAACGCAGTTTTGAAACCACAGTTGGTGGTTAAGCAGCCAACAGTGGGCTAGCTACCCCAGCAGATAACCCTACCACAAAGTAACACAGTAATACAGAGTAAAACAGTATAAAAAGCTACTGTTACCTTGTGTGCTACCTTGTATAGAGTACAACTAGAAAAAAAAAAATTGGGGCTATGGGCCCCTGAAAACTACAACTACATTCAGTGGGTGTTCATTCTAAATTTCCAATTAGGTCTATGTATCAAAGTAATATATTTTTAAGTATTATAACTGTAAAATCAATGATATACCAGCAGCACAAGGGAGAATTGCTTTAAATAAAAGCAACAAGATTGTGCTTTATATTCATTTTATATTTTTGTGTAAAACTTTAAAACCACATCAACTAACTGTCAGGATAGCCAAGAATAAATCAAGGCATCAAAATGAATCAAGTCAGCTGTAAAATATACCAAAAATTATAAAGATTTTAAAAACTTCTAAGCTTTAAAACTAATTGTTTAACAGCTCTAAAATGATCTTATTTTCCCATCAGAATATGTTGCAAATGACTTAAATATTGAACTTGTTTTAGTTAGGCTATATGGACATTTCACAATAAAAGAATCAGTGAGTTTCTAAGTTTAAGACGCCTCAAATTATTAATTATAGAAGACAGCTGAGGGTGACTCAACCCTGCAGCTAATTCCTTTGTCACTGGATGCTTTCCCCCCCTCAAACTGAGACGACTTTCTATTTTTAATTCCACAACCGGGTGAGCAAATGTGACAGGAATTGCTTGGTCTTCTTAATGCCTTTATATAAGCAGTTTGTTTCTCTGGCCCTTGTCACTTCCCCACGTGTTGTAGTGGCACCGCGTTACCAAGGCCATTATGCAACGTCCAAATGCAGTGCATGTGCGGGCCAGATGAAAGGACACATGCTAACCGCAAATCTGTGGCGAGAGCGTGCGGAGAGAAAATGGAAGAGGGAGATTGACAAAGAGGGGAATGGGCGTGCACATGCTCCGCACAGCTGGAGTTGGGATCATTTTGGATCATGAACTGAAAAGTTCTGGATTTTTCCATCTGCGTGGAGAGAAAAGTTGTCTCTTCCTTCATGCTGCAGGTTAGCAGTGACAGATGCAAAGAGAAGGTTAAATAAGCAAACTGAGGAGCTCATCTAAGGGTTTTTATTTTTTCCCCATTAAACTTTTTCCAATGCCTAACCTGGGCTGATTCTTGTGTGGCACCGGTTCCTCAAAAACTGACCTCACTCAGACACTGACAACTGAGTGAAATGTGCCATTTAAAAAAACTTGGATTTAGTTTACTTTTCTGTCTGCTTCATTTAAGGCAAAAACAAGCGGAATTTGTGCAGGAATAATACTGGGCATTAAATGCAGCTTAAAGCACTGCCTAGAGCTCAATTTCTAAACAAAGTTGTTTTTATAAAAGCACAGTTTATAAACCAGTTCTTGCCCCCCTTAGGAAGTACTCCTGACTCAGTGGTTCTGCTGCATCTCTTCCCTGATCAGAGCCAATAGCACAGCTTTTTTTGTGATAAACTTTGTTGCACTCTCCTGTTAAAAGTACTTCTGGCTGGGGCGCGGCTGTACTTTGTCTATTTGGGCCCGAGTCCAACTATACAACTACACTGTATTGGAATGAACTGAACAGAGTTAAATGAAATCTGCTTTAAATTGGATTTTCAAAGGCTGGATATAAATTTGACCTGTTTGTCTGGTAAAGTGTCTTGAAACTACATCTTGTGTCAAGTGGGCTTATGTAAACAACCCAAACTGGATTGAAAAGTAGATTGAAATGGGGGTTAAGCCAGTTTGCAGTGTCTTTTATGAATACCTGTAAGAACTTGTCGGAATTAAGATGCACAGTAATTGAGAGATTAAAACAACATTTCTACATCTGTTCAAAGGGATGCTTGACAAATACTACTGGGTGTGTAGATAAAACGTCCCCTTACAGCGTTGATCCTCCACAGAAACACAAGAGAGGGAGGATCAAACAATTCTCAGAAAGTATAGCTCAGTTTTTGCTGTGGAAAACCAGGCTGTTCAGTCCTACTTTTATCATTTCCTTTATTTCACCTGCTTTGTTTAAAAAAAAAAACTTGTTTCTTCCACTGCACAAAGGAAAACTGAAAGCTGGCACTTCTCTGCCAGTCCACAAAAAACGTCATCTTATGAAACAGGTTCTCTCTTAACCGTGCGTCCAACCAATCATCATGTGAACCACACATGTCCCCATAACATCACTCAAAGGCTCATTATGTTTCAGGAAGAGCCAATAAAAGCAATAACAAGAACTGAACATCAACAGTTCCTACAGTTCTGGAACAATGAGGAAATGGAATGTAAAAAAGCAATAAAAACGGAAGAAGTTTCTGCAGTTTAAAATGACACACTGGTCATAAAACTCAAACAACAACTAATATCAGATATTTCAAAGCACCGGGAAGATGTGTGTCGGCATTCGGCCCTCGAACCAAGAATAATCAGTTTTACAAAATTACCAATAGGCAAACTCATGAACATCCCAATTATCACTCAAAGTTGTTCTGTGGTCAGACAGAACCTGTATTGGTTCTTGGATCTAACAGAGACACCCCTTCTGTGATAATTACATAAATCCCCTCTAGTTTTGTATGTTCAACTACTTGTGGGAATAATGTGGCATTAAGAAAAGCTTAAAGCAATGAGCTCCTATCAGATGCACCGATCACGTTTATATTGGCCAACACCAATTTCTGGGTTTTTTTTAAGGCCGACCTGCAGATTCTGGTTTGTCATTTTCATAAATCAGCTGATTTCCCCCTAAATCGGCTCTGATCAGTGGTCAGAAAGTCAAATCCTGAAAAATGATTTTCTTTTCTCCCAATTTGTAAATACATGCATTCCAAACACATTTTAAATTTTGTAATTATTATTAGTGATTTATTTTTTTCATTTTAAAAACTTTAAATCTTTTACAAATTTTATAAAAATTTTAAATTTTGCAATGAATTCATTTTATTATAATTTGAAAAGGAGTAAAAAACTGTAAATACTTAAAAAAAAAATTGTAAAATATGTAATCACAATTTAAATAAAACTAAACACTTAAGTGGTTTTAAAGAAATGGCAATAAAGAATTGGGATTGTTAAGGATTTGTAAATTTTGCAGTTTTCTGAAAACCTTCGGGAAACCCGAAAAACTATTTAAGAACACTTTAAAAGAAAGAAAAATAAAACATGTAATGAAAATGTAAATAAATGAGATTATACATTTTACGTTAAATATTCTTTTTATATCAGTAAAAAGCTAATAAAAAATCAAAAATTAGAAACAGGTAGATAACTGGAGTGATTAAATATAGTAAACCTGGTTTTATAGGCAATCAAAACTACATGAGTTTATTGAGTTTCACAAAGTGAAACTCAATAAATTAACAATAAATGAACATCAACATATGTGAAACAACCCCTGAAGTCAACCTGAAGGCCAGAGACCGACGCTCCTCCTGGACGAACGCCAACACAACCGAGGCCTGGACACGGAGTGAGTCAAAGTTTAGACCTTACGGCCAATAATACCGCTTTAAAACACACTAAAGGTGGTTATTGTTGCATGAGTCTTCTAAACAGGTCATTATATCTCGGAGTGTGTCGGTATTCTGTTCTAACATGGCAGAGGCCGCTTAGAAACACGGAAAAACCCTACTGGCGACATTTCTGCGGACGGAACAGAACGTACTCACCTGGCGAAACCGCGACTTTCTCCCGGTTCTCCGGGTCCAACGCAGGTTTTATCCCAAACAACTGGCCTGGATGGGGAGGGGGTGGGTTAGAAAGTGGTCTTCAAGTGGACAAATAGTCGGAAAATGTTTTGGTGAAGTCCACATAACCCTCCTTCCTGGTTCTGGCAGGTATGTGGGCGTGGCTTAATGATTTCAGGTGTGCAGTTGAAACTGCGGTAGGTGCGGCTGATAGTATCGCTCCTCTGACTCATCAGAGATTACATGCATTCTCAAGCATTTTCAGCTTTCTGTGCAGAAAAATCTATGCAATCAGAGTGAACTAAATACACTTTCACGAATTAATGACGAATATTTAACATTTTAAATCAATCTCTTAACTTACAATGAAAATTCATTATAAAAACTGATATAAAACAGGTATGAGGCCAAATGCTGCCATGAAGCTCTTCTTCTTGTACTTGAACAAAAACTACAGGAAGTCCCTAATGTAAACATTTGATTTATGCAACAAATTAATGGATCCTCCTTAAGAGACACCAATGAAACAGGAGTAGATGGCAGGCCAGGTTGCCTTTTTATCCCTTTAATTCCTTATTCTTTACATGTTTTATTTTTTGTTTTTTGAAACAAATACAGCAACAATGGTTCTTTCAAACACAGATCCGGAGCTTCCGGGATATGATGTTGTGGCACTGCCTTAGAGATGTATGGAGAGAAAGATAACTGGAAACGCTGCATCAACAGAACCTGGTTGAGGTGGTTCAAGCATCAGCACCCACCTCTGTTTAAAGATGTTCCAGGTATGTTAGCATTGGAAAATAGCCCCTAAAGACTGGAGGAATAAATCATCCTGGACTGGGAATATCTTGGGATTGAGCAATGAGCTGGAGAGTGAAGCTGAGGATGGATGGATGGATGAATGGATGGAATTAGTTTCACTCTAATTTTGACTTTTAACCACTTCCTGCAGTATTACTTTATGACTTTCTGTCCAGATGTTCTCAGATCATGCTGCAGGTTTTGGATAAAGCATCAGAAGTTAGCTCATCTTTGGGAAACTGGTGAGAAGAAAACCTTGTCCGGTTCAACATCAACAAAATCAACAAAGTAATTGTGGGCCTCTGGAGGTCCAGGAGAGCTGCCACGCCCCATTCCCACAAGGACGAGATCAAGGAAAAGATAAAAGAGCACAAATACTTGGGAATTCACTTGGACAGGAAGCTGAACGGGAGCAGGAACGCTGTGGCTCTGAACAGGAAGGAGAAGAGCCGCCTCCTTTTCCTGTTTGAAGGTTTTCTTCAGCATCTTAGGCACTGTACGCTGAGGATGTTTTCATGACACTGGGATGGCTGCTGCCATTTCTGTACACAGTTCCCTCAGTGGATGACAGAGAACCACTGAATAAACTAATTCAGAAAGCTGCCGGGTCTGGTGGGGCTGGATGATTTGCACTCAGCTGCAAAAAATGGGACATTGTCCAAACTCGTCTCCATCAGGAACGTCTTCTTCAGAGACTATAATGACTGTCTATTATACTGTAAGGCACAGTGGATCTATCGTTGCTGCCGGGCTTCAGTAAAACAGTTTGTTCTTTATGCAAATTGTTTTTGTTGCTTTAAAAAAACTGGTTCAACTGGTTTGACCTGTTAAGGATAAGACCCTCTGGCCTTTCACTGGTCAGTTTATCCTATAGTAAAAACAATGCGTGAAAACAGGTGTTATTAGTAATTTATAAGGTAGTTTCTGAATCACTCATGATTAAATGCTTAAAAGTACTAGAGGTCATCTTATATTGCTGATTCTAAACAGCGATATTTTTCTCTGCATCTATCATAATACAACTTATAAAAGATGAATTGTTCCAATTATATGAGTGAACACAAAACAAGAGATTAGAGACAAACACAATGGCTTTAAATATTGTTTTATCCTCCAGACAGTACAACTGTAGGCTTAAAGTCCACATGAAGAAAACATTTGGTTTAAACACAATATGTGAACTAAAGCAGGGCAAAGATCTATTCATTTTTACTTAAATTCGGAATGTGTTGAAAGTCTTTTAACCAATCACAGATTTGATAAAAAAAAATCAAAAAAGACAAAGTCCAGACCTATTGTCATTTATTACATCCTGTGGGTAAAACAAGAGTGTACAGTACCTTGCAAAAATTATTCATCCCCTTGGCTTTTTATCTGTTTTGTAATTATATGTGATGGACGTGCACACAATAGTCTAAGTGGTGAAGTGAAATGAGAAAACATATATAAAACAAAGAGGTAAAAAAAATAACCTGGCGCAACCATTTACCTTCAAAAGTCACATAATTAGTGACATTAAGTCTACCTGTGTGTAAGCTAAGTGTCACATAACCTGTCAGTATAAACACAACTTTTCTGAAAGGCTCCAGAGACTGCAGCACCAGTAAGCAAGAGGCATCACACCATTAAGACCAAGGAGCTCTCCAAACAAGTCAGGGACAAAGTTGTTGAGAAGTACAAGTCAGGGAGGGGTCCACCCACCAGAACACACAGACTGGGCAAGGATGGCATTAATCAGAGAGGCAGCACAGAGACCAAAGGTAACCCTAGAGGAGCTGCAGGGTTCTACAGCAGAGACTGGAGTACCTGTACATAGGACCACAATAAGCTATACATTCCATAGAGCTGGGCTTTATGGAAGAGTGGCCAGAAAAAGCCATTACTTAGTGTTAAAAATAAGAAGGCATGTTTTGAGTTGCCAAAAGGCATGTGGGCGACTCCCCAGATGTTTGGAGGAAGGTGCTCTGGTCAGATGAGACTAAAATGTTACTTTTCAGTCACCAAACAAAATGGGATGGAGGTTCTTCTTCCAGCAGGACAGTGACCCAAAGCGCACTGCTAAAGCAACTCTCAAGTGGTTGAAGGGAAAACATTTAAACTTGTTGGAATGATCTAGTCAAAGTCCAAATCTCAATTCAATCGTGAATCTGTGAAGATCGCTCTTCACACGTGAAGACCATCCCACAAGAAGGAGCTGGAGCAGTTTTGCCTTGGGTAATGGACAAAAATGCGTGGCAAGATGTGGCGAGCTCAATGAGACTCATCCAAAGCAGCATTTCTAGCAGTAATTGCTACAGAAGGTGGCTGTACAAAGTACTGATGTTAAGGGGTGGTGAACAGTTATGCACGCGGAAGTTTTCTATTTCTTTGTCCGTTTTGTTGTTTGTTTCACAAACAAAAAAAAAATATATCTCCAAATCTGTGGGCATGTTCTGTAAATGAAATGGTGCAAACTCTCAAACTATTCATTTAAATTCCAGGTTCAGAGACAAAAAACATGAACAATGTCAAGAGGGTGTGAATAATTTTACAAGGCACTGTACCTGTAACTTGTTACTATGACAACACAGTCTGACAACAGTTTAACAAAGTTAAAGGCTGAGGTGCTCTGTCTTAATGACACAGTTTGTACAAGGCGACAGACAGGGTACACCCTGGACATGTCGCCAATCCATCGCTGGGCAACACACATGACAAACAACCATGCACACACTCATTCACACCTAAGGGCAATTTAGAGAGACCAATTAACCTAACAGTCATGTTTTTGTACTGTAGGAGGAAGCCAGAGTACCCAGAGAGAACCCAGACATGCACAGGTAGAACATGCAGAAAGACCCAGGCTGGGAGTCGAACCCAAGACCTTCTTGCTACAAGGCAATGGTGCCACCAACAGTGCCACCATGCAACCACAAATAAAACATTTTACAGGACATAGAAACTAACATTTATACCATATTGTCAACAGAAATGTAAAATATTGAATTATTCTGTATAAAAAGAAGCAAGTGAAGTGCTCTGTGCAGCTAAACCAAGACCTATAGCGTTTGAAGCTAACGTGTTAGCATGCCATGCTAACATACTAATGTTCACCTGTTAACATCAACGCAATTTTCTCACATATAAGTGTGTTAATATGCAGACATGTACCAATTAGTTAAAGTCAAAAATACAGCTGTGAAAAAAAGCTATCAGGCTTACACAGTAACTACAATAACTCATCCAAACTTAGTTTAATATGCTAACGTTTAGGATGCTAATAGGCTAACGTTTCCATATTATTTCTAAACAGAGAACAAAAGAAAGCTAACATGCTGTATCAGTTAATTCATCCCTGAATTTTTATATGTAGCTTCCAAGCAGCTTGGATGTAATGTTTTCAAGTTGTCCCTATTATTATTATTACTGTTATTATTAGGCTTTATAAAGGTCTTTTGACTTTGTTAAATCACTTGGATCTTTTATTTACTATGGCCTATCACAAACAAACCCTGTCTTCTGATTTATTTAGCTGGACCGTTGGAAAATATACCAACACAGAAAATAAGAATCTAACTCCAACTAAGACATATTAGCTAAAACCTTCGCATACAGTGCGTGATTGAAGTTTAACTTGCTAACACCCATCATGCCAAGTACCATCAAGCCCAATACTAACAGTGCTACTACAAGTCGTGTAATTATTGAGTTTGTTCTGTTATGTCATGAAGGAAGAAAAAAAACATTCTCATTCCTGTCTGTCACTAAATCTTTAACAAACAGTAATTTAAAACCCTAGTGAATATGTGAATATTTGAAAGCACAACATGCAAAGAAATACATATTAATAGCTAGTACTTAATAGTTAACCTGATCAATGAGTATAACTAGAACACAGAGAAGCTGAGTTTTTGTCTGTTCTAGATCTAAGTTTTAACTTTAGAGATAATGGGAACGCAACATCAGTATCTGCTGGTTCTCTTCTGAGAATTTTCTGATGACGCAGTGATGCACGTGCTTGAACAGGTCATCTTTTACCTGTCCCTCTGAGTTCTACCATACTTATTTTATTTTTGTATTAATAACATGGAACAAAATTTCTTCTGACTACCTCAATGTGCAGCTCAAGGACCACAAGGACCAGCAGTGATACTTGTATGATAGTTTGGAAGGCCTTGGAAGATCAACTTATGGATGAAACGTCTCTCAGGTCTTGTGTTAGATCTTTGCTCGAAAAAATAACTTTCAGAAACTGTTCATCTGTTGGAGCTTTTTAAGTCTGAGACTTCTTTTGTCCTCCACTTTTCCACTTAATTTAATCACACACTGCACAAAAAAAAATTGAAGACTAGAAAACTTTAAAATACCTTCAGAAAGCCTGGAGAGATATTGATCAAGATTAGACGATAAACAAAATGTAGCTACTTGTAAGGAAAATATAAAGAAATCCCAAGTCATTAAACTTTATTAGCACTACATGATACAGGACATACTTTCACTGAGACTTTTCCTGAAACTTTCAAGGAATTTACAATCTCCTTCCCTGTATGATTGTGTGTGTTCTATGTGAGTCCCATCAAAGCACTATTTTCTGGTAATGTTAGAGAAAGTATTTTGTAATTTCAAAAAAAGTTACAGAAAAGTACATATATGTGTCAGGAAGGTACCTGGTAAGTTCTGGGAAAGGTTATAGGAAAGTACCTGATAGGTACCTGGCAAAAAAAAAAAAAAACTGGTAAGTACTAGCACAGAGGGTAGTAAGTTCAGGGAAAGTTTAATCTGTATTATGTAGTGCTTTCAAAACCTTTGCACGGTACTGGAAGTGTAGAAGAGCACAACCCCTCATTGAAATGCATTATGTAAGAATGCACAGCAGTCAAATCTGCATTGGGATATCAGAGGTTAAAGCAGAATCACCTCTGAACATGAATTCCAGGGAGGTAATTTATGTCCTCAGGGATCCAGTCACTTAAAATGCTGCAAATTTACATTAAAACAAAAAATGTGAAGCAAAAGAGAACAAAGTGAAAATTAAATATTTACTGCCAGCAAAGTGGACAATAATGAAAGAGGAAGAAGCAGTACAAATTTAGTGTTTTTCTGTCAGCACAGTGGTTCTCAAACCACACAAACAAACTCAGTTTACAGTGATTTGGCACATTGATGGTGACACAGAAGATGAGGACAAGAGAGGCACAGAGTGATGAGAACCAGCATGCTGCTGCTTGTAGTCTTTTAAAAGTTTGTGCTGTTATGACGTCCTGATACCTCCATGTTGTCAGACGGAAATACAGGTGCTTCATCACTGGAAAAGAAAAAACATATAATTCTCATTTAATATTTTACAGGAGAAACACAAAATTTACACATAATTTCCCATCCGCCTGACCCCGGTTATTTGTCATGTTAATTCTTGGCTGCTGTATTTTCTGTAAAAATTTTCTGCAAAATCATACATTTATTAACTCCATAACATAAACAAAAACTGTTTTTACAAACCTATGTGCAATGTCGCCTCCTAGTGTCATATTTATTTTTTTACCACATAAATTTTTATTTATGAGATTTTCCTTCTTTTAGACATATACCTTCAGGCTTTTTTTTCACACAGCTGATTACCCTTGGGTATTTACTGTGGTTCTGGTTTTCTGCAACTGCAGGGTTGTTGTTTTAAAATGAGGATACCTCCTAGTTTCTTTATTGTATCTGAACACAATAAGATGATTTACTCAGATCAATGCGGACTTGGTCACAAAGCATTTGCAGTGTTTATATATAACGTTTAATGGTTTAACTTGACATTTTTAGACAGATCATTAGATTGTTCATATTGTGCAGAGACAGATTATTTGGTTACCCTCGAAGCAGTCACATCTACAGCCCATACTGGTTTAAATGAGGAGAAAATTAGTGAATATATACATTAAAGCTTTAAATTTATAACTAAAACCCAAACTAACAAGCAATGGTAGAAGGACAGACATTTCCATGTATGCAAGTTTAGTATACAGATAAGTTTAGGGGAACTAAATTTCCCTTTTTGCATTTATGTTCCAGTTGTTGAATTCCACTGTGTTCTGCCTGAGCCTCTGAGATCAGATTAACTCGGACGTTTGCAGGCTTCCCACAGAGCTGGACTGCTTAACATGGGCTGAAAACCAGCGCCATATAAGCCCGAATCAGGATTTGAGGGTTATGTAAGAGAAAGCGTTCATGGAGGTTTGCTCTGGCTGGATGCGGGCAGAGAGTAGAAGGGAAAAAGTCTGAGCTGAGTAACACAGGGTGGATGTCACGGGACGAGGATGACAGGGCGACCTTCTGGCCCCCCGAAGCCACCACCATCAAAGGAAAAAGTCTTTTAATGATGAGACAACATGCTTGAGTGTGATCAGCAGGAAGATGAAGTAATGTCGTTCACAGTAACATCTCATGGCTGAAGGGTAGCTTACTTATCATGAGTCACTGAGTGTAATCTATGTGTTTCTATTTTTGTCCCGGATCATCATCTGATGAAGGGAAAACCGAATCCCCAGAGGACCCCCAGTGTCTCCATTTTAAAGAAGAAGAGAAATACAAGTGAATGGAAATGGTTGTAGATGTGATTTAATGCTTACATTTTATGGACGCTGCAACACAAACGAGTAATCAGCTCCAGCTGGGTCGCCTGGGTGAGTCTGTGAGGCTGAAAATGTATTAAGGCCACATTTTGTAAAGAAGTAAATGGACTCAAAGTGTAGTTAAACACGTTGGAAAGTTTTAAAGGTGTTGGTGACAGTCTGTCAGCTCAAATACTAGAAGCTGGACCGCAAACCCTACGACGCAAACAATGAATACAACTGAAGCATTTATAACCTCTAACAAAACATGGACGTACTTCTCTTTAAAAGTTGTTAATCAGGTTTTTTTTCCCCCCTATATAGCAATAAATAAACCAAATTGTTATTATTATTATTATGACTGACTCATAGCATTTTAGCTTTGGAAAAAAATGTATTCTGTATTTTAGAATATAATTTTAATAATAATTTTTGTAATCCAGCTGACCTAAAATAGGAAAAGTGTAGTCTTATTTGAACCCAGCCAGAACAAAATGTTTTGTGTCTGTTTATATATATTTTTATACTAAAGCGGTGTTATTAAAACAAACGCTGTTTTACGTCAGGATACAAGAAAATAAATTCCAAATAAGATGCAATAACTGTAAAACGTCACCTTAAAATTTTTTATTTTTGATCAACTGGAGGATAATAAGGTAATTACTCAAAGTGGAAGAAAAGTAAAGGGTAGTAAAAATGTGCTTTTAATTAAAATGATTAAGTAGAGGACAAATGTCAAATTTGGTATAAATAAATCTAATTATGCAAATAGTCTTCAAATTAAATAAAAATTTGAAGAACCATATCTTTTCCTCAATGTTGAATTCTTCCTCTTACAAATAAACACCATTAATGACAAACATGTCAATTAAATTTTTAAAGTTACGTTCTACAAAGACAGAATGCTCAACTCTTCAGTTAACTAGCTTCTATGTTTATTTATTTTTTGCAGATTACCCCTTGAAAACCAACTAGATTGTGGGTGGATAATTCCAGAATTTACTCACCAAACTGTCCTTCATAGATCCAGTGATCCTACAATACTACAAAGATCTAAAAAGGTGAGAATATTTTTAAAGCTTAGGTTTTTTCCATTTGTTTTGATTTTTTGTGTCAATTCTGACCAAATCTATAATATTTGTAAAGTGTATTTAAGAAACCTACACGATTAGCTTGTAGCCACAGATTGAATAAAGTCGAGAGCTTTTCACATTTTGTCCAAACTGAGAATAAATAGTTTTATGAAGAAACAAAAAAAAAAAAGTGTGGGACCCATTTTGTACACAAAGTAGTGCAAATGTTTTCATACCTTTTCAAGTTTCTCACATTTTTTCATGTTGTAGTCTCAAACTTCCATTGATTTTATTGGGATTTTATGTGATAGATTAACTTAGTTGTGCATAATGGTAAAGTGGAAGAAAAAATCAACATTGTTCATTATTACCCCCCCCCAATAAAATCAATCTAGTTCAATTAGTCTTCTTTATAAGTTACCTAATTAGTAAATCGAGTACAGCTGTGTATAATTGAATCCCTGCATAAATCCAGCTGTTCTGTGAAGGCCTCAGAGGATTGTCAGAGAACATTAGAGAATAAACAGCATCACGAAGACCAAGGAACACAACAGACAGGTCAGGGAGAACCTTATAGGGGGGTTAGGTTCTACAACAACATCCCAAGCTCTGAGCATCTCCCAGAGCTCTGCTTATTCTATCATCTGAACATGGAAAGAGGATAAGCCAACTGCAGACATGGAGGTCCACCTAAACCGAAATGCAAGACAAGAAAAACATTAATCAGAGAAGCCACCAAGAGACCCATGGGAACTCTGGAGGAGCTGGAGAGATCTACAGCTCAGCTGGGAGAATCTGTCAACTATCATCTGTCAGCTAAGCACTCTACAAATCTGGCCTAAGAGGTCCTTTTTGAAGTTTGCCACAAGCCATGTTGGAGACACAGCAAACATGGACCAAGGTGCTCTTTTTGAATGAAACCTAAATTTTACTTCTTGGGATACACGCAAAACACTAAGCCTGCAGATCACCCTGAACACACCACCAAAGTAAAACATGGTGGTGGCAGAATCATGCTGTGTGGATGGTGCTCTTCAGAAGGGACAGAGAATCTGGTCATAGATTATGCGAGGATGGATGGAGCTTAATGCAGGACAATCCTGAAAGAAAACCTGTTAGAGGCTGCAGAAATCGTGAGACTGAGTCAGAGGTTCACCTTCCAGCAGGAAAACGATGTGTTAGAACGATTTGGCGGAAGTTCAGACCTGAATCCATTGGAGTATCTGTGGCAAGACTTGAAAACTGCTGTTTGCAGATGTTCTCTATTCAGTCTGACTGAGCTTGAGTGATTTCAAACAGGTACTGGCAAACTTTCATGCTCTAGATGCTCTAAACAGACTTGCAGCTGTAATATAAAAAAGTAAAGGAGGTTCCACAAACCATTGACTGTGGGGCACTTAAAGAGTTTTCATGTGAAAAATTATAAAAAACAATGCATCATTTTTCTTTCTCCCACATCTCAAGTATTCACTTCTTTGTTTGATCTATCAAACAAAATCCCAATAAATGCACACAGATTTGAGGTTTTAATGTGACAAATTTGGAGGGATTCAAGGGGTATGGATGCTTTTGCAAGACACTACCTATTTTTAAAATAAAACCATCATAGATTAAAAAAAATCTAATCACACCTAATTAATTATGAGTCTAAATTTACTTTCCCCAATAAAGTTCAAGTGATAACAAATAAGACTATCTAGAATTTTATTAAAACTGGTCAGCAGCGTTACAAGTGTTGGATTTAGCAGAAAAGGATCAACATAGATCTTTAACAAATATTGTGTTTATTATCAGATAAGATCTTGGTAGGATTTTGCATGTAGATTGTGAATAAAAACATTTCATACCAAGTAAACATCCAGCTCAGAGTCTGACTGGCTTCTGCTGAGGGACGCCAGTGGATCATCCAGTGCTAAAGTTGAACTGGAGTCCCGGCGATCTTCACTGGAAGAGAAAAACACGAACAGGAATATGCTGCAGCTGTGTATATTATGGGGGAAAATATCTGCTACAAAAACACAAATAAGTGTATTTGCAACCTAGATAAAAAGACTTGATAAAGACTGGCAACGGCAACCAATCCTGATAAAATTATACCAAAAATATAATTTTTACATAGGAATAAGGTGAGTTCAGCACTTTGTTCTGCCTTATCAGGAAACAAAACAAAGTTTTTTTTCCTATCCCTGTTGAAACTAATTAGATGTGAAAATGCAGGATTAACATGTGAGAGTGACCCAAACATAATACCTGTTTTCAGTTTCATCTTCATCAGTTTGGGTGGACTCAGTAAGAGCAGATTTCGGAAGAAGATCTGGTTGTTTGGAGGAACTGTAAACTGTTGAAACGCCAAACAGGGGATCAGAAAGCATAAAAAAAGAAGAATTATACAAAAAATGGTGGTAAAGTTTATTTTACAATTTCCATCCAGGTTATCCATGCTTTGGGCCTTCTCCTCCTTCTTCTCCCTCTGCATGGAAAGAAACTCCTGAGAAGCTGACTTTCCTGCATAGAAGGAACTCCTCTTCCTCTTTGAAGATGCTCCTCTTAAAGCTAATATATAAAAAAAAAATGTGCACTCATAAAACACAAACCGACTCTTAATGCAGGGTAAAGAAAGCAGGAGTCTTGTTAAAAGCCAAACTTACGATGAAGCTTTCTAAACACAGTCGTGCCCATGAATTTTAAAAACCTATCTGCATAAAAACCGGGCCTGTGGACCGATACGGTGTCCTGTAATACAGCAAAGAACAGGTCAGATAGAAAAATGTTTGAACTCAGTAGATAAAACAGATGCACAGGTTTGCAAACAGACCCCGTCGTGTACAAGAGCCTTCCAGGAATGTTCCACTTTCTTGATGAACCTGGGAATAACAAAAAGAGAAAACTGATCAAAAAGAACCAGCGGCTCGGTGCATGGGTGTTGTCATCTATATATCCTTTTAAACTGGGGCATGTGTATCTTCTGTGGACCAGTAAAAATCCCTTTGATCCACTTTAAACAAACATTACGACTATTAAGCAGCATAAAGAACAACTTTAAGGGATTAGTAGAAAGTTTGACTGTTTGAAAGGTAAATATGAAGAAGAGACTAAAGAAACGAACACACTAGCCTACTGTTTCCTAGTAGAACATCTGAGAATGAAATATAACCATTCACAACATTTGAGGAATGTTGCCTATGCATGGCCAAGCTTGGGATTATGGTTCCTCAAGAGGTTTCATTTTACCATCATCCAAGAGTTTAAACCAGCGATTTATCATACTGTGAAGCATAGTGGTGGCAGTATCATGCTGTGGGAATGCTTGTCTACCGCAATAATCAAGTTGGGCAGCTTCCTCTGTTGACTGTTGCCAAAACAGCACATTCTGCAGGTCATAATTGTTGTATTTAATTTCTATCCTTTTGTGCAGAAGACAATTTATCCTCAGGTTACAAACAAAAAAGGTTTGAATTCCCTACAGAACACAACTTGCACATTATTATGATACCAGGGGATTATAGACAACTAAAGAATGAATGAACTAAAGAAAAATGTTTGCCGTTGTTAGGAGTCTGTCAGAAATCTTTAATCAATAAAAAAATTTAAACTGGAGACTAAAACGTATCCTTTTTTATACATTTTATACAAACAAAACAGTTACAACATAGCTAGTGAACTATACTATACTAGTACAACAATAACTAGTTATTTACCTTCCTGTATACATAAGAAAATACTCATAATTTATGTAGCACTAAAAATATTGTTCTGTATGTTTGTGTTTTTGTGTTATACCTGTATGACTGAAGGATATCGATGATTCCTAAAAAGATGAGCAGGTTCTCATCCTTATTTTTGGCAGGAATTCCACCCAGTCTGGAAAGAGAAATTAGTTATTCTGACATATTTGCATATTTAAACATGTTTTAAATACATTCAATTGCAACACTGGTTTGATGAGAGACTAACACCATTTGCATCAGAGCCAAACTTTAAAACTTTTGTCATCCAGAAATGATGTGCATGTCAGTTTGCTCACGTGTCATCATCTGCAACAGGTTCTGGGTCCTTCACATTCCCCTGGATGGACTCCAGGGCAGTGGAGTAGAGCACTTTCTGTCCTCTCCTGCTGTCACATCTGTTTCCTCTGCTCAGCGGCTTCCTATCCAACACGTGAATCCCCAGCAGCAGACTGTAGTCCATGATCTTGAAGCTTTCAAGCACCTGGTGAGCCAGGCGTTGAGCATAAGTTGGTGCATTAAATAAGCAACTCAAGCTAAACTTACATTAATAAGATTTTGTGGAAGTATCTTGGCCTCAGCATAAGGCAATCAAAGTGATCTCAGTTTGGAGCATCAGGGAGGAGTTTTCATCTGTGAGTCAAGCTTAGCTTTAATCTTATCAGCAATTATCTGCCATCTTTCAGACAGTCCAAAGTGTAAAAGATATTCATCTTTGAATTTCAGTTTCTATAAATGTTTTCCTGTTTCCACTAGTGTATGAGAAGCCCATGTACATTCTTGATGTTTTCTATTTTCCCAACTGTTACACTAACTGAAAAGGTTGTTTATTTTTATATTTAGTATTTTGAGTGGCTCACAGTTTTATTGGTCTAATCCAAAACAACAACTGAGAGAGTTTTGTTTGCATTTCCAAATGAAAGAGGTAAAAAATGTATCAGGCAGACACATAAACAGGTTTTAAAGTTTAAAAAGGTTAAACCTGTTTCTGCAAAACAAATTGTACAGTATGCTCTAAGCCTCAATCCTCTGACCAAAACACTGATATCATGAGGTAACCCCAGCAAACAAAGAGGCTCTTAATACACAGAGTTACCTAACACACAAACTGTTATAACCAGCCAACCAGTTAGAGCTGCTCAGCCGGATCGTCTGTCAGGTGTTTCGCCCTGTTAGGTGATAATTCTTTATTAATAAAGTGACCATTGTTGTTTCTCTCCCAATAAAATAACAGGCAGGCACCAATGTTGGCATCAAAACTGTTAGAGAACGAGTAATTGGGGCATGGCTCAGCGTGCCGCTCTGTTGTGATTGCATAAGATTACCAAAGTGGGGAATTGTGCAGTGATCATCGGCTTAGCTCAGAGCAGCAGTGAACAAAGAGTTAAACCCTGCTGTGAACTGAAACGATAAGTTGATTGAACAACCGAGCAAATGCGACTCAAACTCAATTTCTTTGAGTGTTGGGCCTGAGGAATTTGATGGGAACAACGAGCAGCTGAAATGAGTTGATAATGGAAATAAGCACCAGCTGCTGCTTCTCGTACAACTGCATCTCCAACTAATGAATATTGTAATCCTAGATTTATTTCTATTAGTGATCAGCCACGTAATCAGTTTGTATCGCTCCCTTCAGGATAAATGTTGACGTAAGTGCGATAAGTGCGACGTAAGTTTAGGTGGAGGTCCAGTTCTCATTAAGGTTGTAGGTTTGTCATACATACTCCATTTTCAGGTTATGGCTTAAACACTGCTCTGTAAAGTGTTCAAAGCTACAGTATATTTTTTAAAACCCTGGGAACCCAACCCTGCTTTAAATTTCTCCACAGCTTTCTTCCTGACATGTCTCCTGTGTATCTTGGTCCTCTTTATGCTTTAAGGGTATCAGATCAATAGTTGGCAAATACAAACGCACATTAAACTTTTCTGAATTTTATTTTCCTAAAATCCACAAAAATCATGCATCCACCTACTCACAATAGGGACGATTCAAAATTGATTCCAAACCTCTACAACAACTGAAATATGAAGCTTTTCAAACAGTTTGCACAAACACCGCATTAAAATGTTATTTCCCTTAACACCTTGGTATGCAATAGCCTTTTACTTTGACACAGTCTTCTCAGATAGGCATCAATTTTCCCTGACAAGCCTAGAGGAAGAACTTCTGTCATGGTGGCTATTAGACATCAAAATTAAACTATCACCATCAGCATAAGAAATACTGATATCTGCCAAACACATAAATAAATCAATTGACTTTTTAAAATCAAGGAGCCTGAAATCTTTATATAGCGATATTCCTAATTTCCTATAGCAGCTTGCTGAGCTGCAATGCTAATGGTAGCGCATACATAAAAACAGCATGTGGAGATTTGTTTTATTTCTGTTTCTGTTTCTGTCCTCCTCGTGAACAGCTGGTGAAATAATAATGCATTTATAACCTAGAATGACTCTTTAAGGACTCAGGTAATTAGCACCCAGTAAACATAGCAACACTGACATTATTCAATTTAAAAAAATATGTGTCAATATAAACAAGTGTTTATAATTGTAACTGTTTTGATTTTAAATGTTTTAGCTAGATAAACGTCAGGCATGAATTATCTCTGCTTTAACTTGCTGTTAATTAGATAAACTGGAAAAGTGGGTGTGATTGGCTGGTACTGTGCAAGGTTGGTTCAGATCTCATTTTGCTATTACACAACTGAGCAACAAAAAATCACATGCGGAGTTCCTAAGAGGTGTATTTTTGGGCCACTGTTATTCAACATTTATATGCTCTCACCAGCTCAGATTATGGAGTATTACAACATGTCTTTCCATACAGTTTTATATTTCTGTTACACCACCCGACCACCGTCAGTGTGTCCATAATGTTGACAATTGGATGGGTCAGAATGCCCACCAGTTTGATGCCAAAAGGACAGAGCTAATTATTTTTAGTCCAAAAAACGTACAGTTAGACATTGTCCATCAACTACACACAATGAGGTTAAAGCCACAGAGGATGCAAGTGTTCCCAGAACCAGAACTAAATAAGGGGAGGCAGCATATAGTTTTTATGGTCCTCATCTCTTTAACCGACAACCTGAACCTGTAGGCTGCTTTAAATCAGCCCTGAAAACATTACTGTTTATTAGCTTTCCCATAAAGTTCATAGTTGTTCAATAACTTAACTATTTCTAAATTTTAAATTAGCTTTTTAGCTTTTTCTTGTATTTAATGTAGTTTTCTTGAACTTATGTGCTATACTCAAAGCTTGAATTTCAAAATCAACTCAAAATGTAATTTGCAAATGCTTAGATAAAACATTATATACCCCAAAGTGGATAATACCAAGAAAACAGTTCATGCAAACTTACGCGGCAGTCTCTTTGCAGGGTCTTCATCAAGGCGTTGTAGGTCTCTGGGTCAAAGCACAGCCCATCCTGGTGAATGTCCTGGAAGTCCAGGTCTTTGAACGTGGGTGAGGTCTTAACACGCTCCTTGCGTGAAGCACGGCGTTTGTACGAGGAGCCCTTCAGGTCGTACTTGAAGTGCATCTTCATGGCTCGTGGCAGAACGTTGTTCATCACAACCACGCGCACCGTGACACCGCCGCACTGGATGCAGTAAAGGCCGTAAAACTTGGGCAACAATGTCCTCGGGTTCTGATTCAGATTCTACAATGAGAAGAAAACAAGGAAGAAGACATAAAGAGATGTCAGTTTCAGGTGTATTTTCTTGATTTTTAGTTAATGTTACATACAGACTCTTCCCCAGAAACACATTTACCTACTTATTGATTTCTTCTTTTTTCCATTTGGTTCTCAAAGTTAAATGTTTCAGATCATCAAACAAATCTTAGATAAAGATAACCTGATTAAATATAAAAAACAAATCATGATTTAATTCATTTAAACCAACCTGGGTTTGCCACCCTTGGCAGCAACAACTGCCATCATGTGTTTGTGATAACAGCCAATGAGTCTTTGACAGCAATGTGGGGATTACAAAGCCATTAGGTCCACTTTTCTTCGGAAAACTGTTTTAATTAACTTCCATTATAGGTTTAGCGGCCATAAACCACATCTCTATCAGATTTAAGCCTGGATTGCAAGCCATCCAGGGCCTGAAGCGTCAACCATCACACCACTGCTACCATGTTTGACTATTAGAATGATGGTTTATTTTTCTGAAATACTGTGTTAGTTTTACAACAGCTATAATGGGACACACACCTTCCAAAAAGTTCCACTTTTGTCTCCTCAGTTCCCAATAGTCTTGGGATCATCAAGTTGTTTTTAATAAATGTAAGTTGGGCCTTTGTGTTCTTTTTGGTCAGAAGTGGTTTTGAACATAAAACTCTCCCATGGAGGCCATTTTTGCCCAGTCTCTCCTTCTTGTTAAATAATGAGCTCTGAGCTTATAAAAGGTAAGGGAGGATTGTGGAGCTTTAGATTTTGTTCTGGGTTCTTTTGTGACCTCCTGGAGTTGTTCATGCTCTCTTGGAGTAATTCCAGTATGCTGGCCAATCCTGGGAACGTTCACCAGTGTTCCATGTTTTCTCCATTTGTGGCTAACGTCTCAAACTGTGGTTCACCGGTGTCACAAATTCTTAGAAATTGCTTTGTAACTCTTTGCAGACTGATGTCAGTGACTTTGTTTCTTTAGATCGGGGCATGATGTGTTGCTTTTTAAGATGTTTTGGCCTACTTCATGTTGTCAGAAAGGTTCTATTTAAGGCATTTATGGATGAGGTCTACTAGTAATCAGGCCTGGGTGTGGCTTATGAAATTAAAGTCCACATTCCAAAAAACATGCTTAATCACAGTTAATACATTACTCAACAAGGGGGAATATTAATTTTTTAAGGCCAATTTAGTTTGACTTTTTTCCCCCTAAGAAAATCTTTATTTGAAAACAGCTTTTAGTTTTTATTCTGGTTATATTTGTCAAATAAAAAATGCTTTTGATAATCCGAAACATTTAATTGTAAGAAAAACACAAAACAGAACATTTCTTCAGTGGGGTAAGTACGTTTTCACAGCACCCTGTGTATAGATGGCGTCTGATGAGGGGAAACGTTTGACTCAGCGACCCACCATGTAGTAACCAGGAAGAAGCTTCTGCAGAAACTCTGCCTCTTTATGCTCCACCGTCTTGATGATGAACTCATCGTCGCTGGTGAGGTAGAACCAGGAACTGCTGGCTCCGGGGTTGGAGAGCTCTATCAGCGGCTCTTTACAGATGGAGTACTGAAACAGAATTACGGAACAGTGTGGCAATGACAGCATTTCACAACCAATTCAGAGGAAACCTACATTACATGCTCAAGAATCAGAATGACGTGGTGGTTTTAAATTTCTTTGAGTCTTACCAGATAGTCGTCTGGCTTGATCCCAAAGAGCTCCCTGAAGTAACGAAAAGCCAGCGGGGCGTACGTTTTCAGACGGAAGTCTGGGAAGTGATGTGCTGGAGTCAGGTTGCTACCATCACTGAAAATAATATAGAACTGCTGGTTAGTTTATCAGTGTAGCTGATTTGTGCCCAGTGACAGAGGAAAAAACAAGCTTTGCTAAAGTGTCTTCTGTGACAACACATTTCCAGATAATGATCAAGAATGACTGGTAGTTTTCTTAACATTAAACCAACATTGTGAACAGTCGTGTGTTTTCTCCAGTGATTTGTTCTATTTCGCTAAAACTTTTTATGTTTAAGTTTAGGCAACGTAAATGTTAAGAAATATTTCTTGCAAAGTCACTTGTGCCACAATCATTGCTGTTAATATTTGTATAACCGCGTTCCACCAGCATGGCAACACTAAGTCTTCTCCTACAACATTTCAGAAGGTTGGAGTAAACAGATCCAGGTAACGCCATGACCAAGGATCTAATGTTGACCAAGGAAGTTGATTTTTCACCTGATAATTTCTATGTTGACTCACCCAATTATCATTGATTATTAATAAGCTGAAAGACTCATTTTCCCTTTTCTGATAGATTTCTATTTAAATTATCCTGGTATTTTCTGTCATTATACAGTCGAGGTTTCCAAACCATTCCAAACAGGACAGATCCTCCATCGTACTGAAGAGTGAGCATTAGTTTCCTTTCCACATATTCTCCCTTTATTTCGTGTCAGGCCAAACAGCAGTGTTTGTTTCTGAAGAGCCGAACCTTGGTGTCGACTCACTAAAGCACATGGTCCCAGTTTAAGTCCCAGTAGCTTTTAGGAAACTCCATACATTCACGTTTTTGATGGTAGGATAAAAAATCGTATTTAAACCTCGGAGAAACAGGAAGTCATGGGCCGGGGCTCGAACCCAGTGACGCCTGCGTCAAGGACTGCAGCTTCCATACATGGGTCTCACTCTTTACCCCTACCTCTTTACTTGATAAGATCTTTTATGGGTACCAACATTGGTGCCTCAGGTGATTTGGTTACAAATGAACATTTCTTAAAATTTTTCCCTCAATGAATAAATCGACTGAAATTAACAGGCAGATTATTTTATTATGAGACTATGCTACAGCAGAAAAACATGAACACTCTCCATTAACTAGACGTGCCAAAAAGCAATAGGAAACTTCTTTGGAGTGCAACTGACTTTATTTTGTGGCTGAGTTTTTGTTTTACAGGGAGGGTCATAGCAGACTCTACCTGCTAAGGA
This sequence comes from Crenichthys baileyi, assembly GCA_036173005.1. Lineage (NCBI taxonomy): Eukaryota > Metazoa > Chordata > Actinopteri > Cyprinodontiformes > Goodeidae > Crenichthys > Crenichthys baileyi. The sequence goes on along the minus strand of JAHHUM010001326.1, from coordinate 97,789 downwards.
GACTGAGATCTTTTGGAGTTCAGGGGCGCTCCTGTGGTGGCATCAGCCATCTTCTATGTTGTAGTGTGTTGGAGCAGCAGCTTATCTACATCTAAGAGGAAGCGGTTAGATAAGCTCATCTTGGCCAGCAATGTCCTAGGATGCCCCCTCGACCCAGTTCAGGTGGTGGGAGACAGAAGGACTTTAGCAAAAATAACATCACTATTGGATGATGTCTCCCACCCCAGCGCATGAAGTTGTTGCAGAACTAGAGAGCTCCTTCAGTGAAAGACTGCTGAATCCTAGGTGCACAATGGAGCATTATCCCAGGTTCCTCCTAGCAGCTGACTTTATAGCCATCTCTGCTCCCAACAAACTCAGTATATACATCGCTGCTGTTTTTGCACAGTTGTTCCATTTCTTGTAAATAGTCTGTTGTTCTTTGTATGCACTCATCTGCACATTTCTTTTAATCCAAGTATGATATTATTAATAACTGTTCAGTATGTTTTTTTCTTATGTTGTAAGAAAAAAACATACTGAACAGTTTTTAGATTTTTTACCTTTTTGTATCTACATGCTTCCATTTGCCTTTCACTTTGCTGTTGGTACACCTGGCTTTCCCCAACTGAGGGACAAGGATATTTCTATTCTGGGCTTTCTATTCTATTAAATATGAGTAACGTACACTGCTCAAAAAAATAAAGGGAACACTTAAACAACACAATATAACTCCAAGTAAATCAAACTTCTGTGAAATCAAACTGTCCTCTTAGGAAGCAACACTGATTGACGATCAATTTCACATGCTGTTGTGCAAATGGAAAAGACAACGGGGAAATCTTTGGCGATTAGCAAGACAGACTCAATAAAGGAGTGGTTCTGCAAGTGGGGACCACAGACCAACAGTACCTATGCTTTCTGGCTGATGTTTTGGTCACTTTTGCCAGAGAACACCAGGATTGGCAAATTCGCCACTGGCACCCTGTGCTCTTCACAGATGAAAGCAGGTTCACACTGAGCACATGTGGCAGACGTGACAGAGTCTGGAGACACCGTGGAGAGCGATCTGCTGCCTGCAACATCCTTCAGCAGGACCGGTTTGACAGTGGCCACATGGCCCTCCATGTGCTCGCCAGAGGTAGCCTGACTGCCATTAGGTACCGAGATGAGATCCTCAGACCTCTTGTGAGACCATATGCTGGTGCGGTTGGCCCTGGGTTCCTCCTAATGCAGGACAATGCTAGACCTCATGTGGCTGGAGTGTGTCAGCAGTTCCTGCTAGATGAAGACATTGAAGCTATGGACTGGCCCGCCTGTTCCCCAGACCTGAATCCGATTGAGCACATCTGGGACATCATGTCTCGCTCCATCCACCAACGTCACGTTGCACCACAGACTGTCCAGGAGTTGGCGGATGCTTTAGTCCAGGTCTGGGAGGAGATCCCTCAGGAGACCATCCTCCGTCTCATCAGGAGCATGCCCAGGCGTTGTAGGGAGGTCATACAGGCACGTGGAGGCCACACACAATACTGAGCCTCATTTTGACTTGTTTTAAGGACATTACATCAAAGTTGGATCAGCCTGTAGTGTGTTTTTCCACTTTAATTTTGTGTGTGACTCCAAATCCAGGCCTCCATTGGTTAATAAATTTGATTTCCATTGATGATGTTTGTGTGATTTTGTTGTCAGCACATTCAACTCTGTACAGTACAAAGTATTCAATGAGAATATTTCATTCATTCAGATCTAGGATGTGTTATTTGAGTGTTCCCTTTATTTATTTGAGCAGTGTATTTATACACTTGAATTCCTGCACTATTAGGGTCTTTTATCAAAATCTCTTCAGCTTCATATATATCGTAGGTAAATATTTACCTGGGCAAGAAGACTGTTTCTACCACTGAAAAGTCCTGCATGAGAACATCTCTGTCAGGTTTGGAGCTCTGGTTTCCAACAGCATAACCAATGCCCAGTTGGATGGCTCCTTTCAGCGCTTCCGGTGTTGGCTGCCAAACAGATTCGTAAATAAAAAAAGAAATTAATTACTTAATTCATGTCTTACCTTTACATTTCCCCTTATGAATAGTCTATATTTAGCATCAGTCAGCATTTGTAGTTAAAAGTGTCTGGATTATCACGTTCCCCTCAGGAAAAAAGTTAAGGACTTTGTTGATCCCCTCAGCCTTTCTTGGTGTTTAGTGTTAATTAGCTTGTGAACATATTCAACGGTGGTGATGACCTTATAAACTAGCAGAATCACATTGATGTTTAACTGCTTTAAGTGTACAGCCTCAGATAGAGCTTTCTTGGTGTTGTTTGGAAAGATGCTAACATGTAGCAGCTAACTGTTAGCACCACATGTTAACTGAGTGTTCTGTGTAAATACATAGGCTATCTATTTTGAAAAAACAAAACTACATTACTCTACACATAAAATGGACCAGTGTCAGTATGTAATCTGATCACAAGTCAAAGCTTTACCATCATTTTGTATCTTTGAAGTAACAAGCATATAACCAAGCTAGCAACTTTTTACAGCTAGCTTACTTAAACTCACAAATATATTTGAAATAAGCACAAATTTTAACAATAAATTAATTGGCAACAAAAGACAAACTACAAATAAAACTATTTATTGGCTTTTGCTGTGGTGGGCACCTGAACATCCTCACTCAACTGAGGAAGGATAATCCAGAAACATCTACTATTTGGGAGGCTGGCCAGTTAGAAGGCTCATTCTACAGAAACGTAAATTTTTCTGTCCCTAACGTTTAAAGAAATATTACTTTTGAAAAAATTCTTTGTTAGATGTTTTTTGTGTATTTTATTCTTAAAATACATATTATCTATACTATCAAACCACGAGGTACCATCAACTTGGAAATATTTGCTTTTTAATCAATTATTTAGAGCCTCAACCACAGCAGAAGTGCTTGTCCCCACAGTCATTTATGGAGGGAAAGTGCTGTACTTTGGGTTAGGGTTAAGCCAATCAAAATGCAAAAATGTATAAATAACTATCAAATATATGATATAAATGACATATTAAAACAAAATACCAAATTAATATTATAAAATATCTTCAAAAAGTAGTTGTCCCCTGCAGTCATGTTACTGGTGTTACCATGCGTCAAAAGTCTTTTATTTTGGAAAAAGAAATCAAACTGATGACATCACTTGACTTCCTCTGACCTCTTTCCAAAAGGTCAATGAAGAACTGCCATTGTACAAACACTGTCTATTTTCAGTTTTCAGAAATATTAACATTTATCTCATGATTTCAAATGAAGCTTTTAGTTGACGTCACTGGTGTGACCCACTTTATTGGCAGGGAATTGCAAACAAATTCAATGCAAATGTATTAAACTACATCATTTAGTGAATATATCATGATAGACAACATGTGGTTTCATGCTCTGTAGCAGCCATTTTGTAAAATGCATTTTTCATGAAAACTGTCACTGGTGTTACCGTCACTGATGTTACCTTCGTTATGGGTAACACCAGTGACAAACAGTAACAGCAGCTACTCCAGATGTGTGGATACATTTTATATAATGGTGTTCATTTAGTTTTTTTTTTCTTTTTAGCATGAAATAAAAATAATTCATTAGTATTATTGCTGTTAATCCTTTGGTCAGGTATGGCTAAATTGAGTGCAGCTGAGAAGCAGCGTCTTTATAGACAGCGGAGGGATGCTGATCCTGAACGAAGAGCAGAGTGCATCATTCATTGTTTATATAAGATTTTTCAAATATTTTCATTGATGTAGCAAATACATGGTAGTGCAAATAAATTAAAGTTATTCTATCACACTTTTAACAAACCTTAATACATTTTGAAATACAGTCTTCTGGTTGCATTGCATTGTCACAATTCTTGTCTGACTCTGACTACATGTGCTGTTGAGATTGAGACAAAATGTTTTATAAAAGCCTTAAATGTTATGAAAAAAAGTGTGGTAACACCAGTGACAAAAAAGTCGGTTCACGTGGTATTTATATAAATGTACCAAAAAAATAACAATTAATTAAGCTTTCATTTATGTGCATTCATAAAGTCAATGACTTATGTAACAATGTAGTCCAAGTTTAAATGTTAGAAAAAAAAAATTAAGACATCTTGCCATTCCAAAAGTGGATGTTTCTGTAGAATGAGCCAGAAGCTGATAATCAAGAATCTAACGTTATTTATGTTTGGCACTTATTGGCAAGATTTAGGCCTCAATAGAATTAAGGGAAACAGAAAACTTAATATAATTTTCGTGGAACTGGACAGTTGTGAAAGTAGTACAGTACAGTTACAGTACTAACACTTTCTTATTTGTGGTCAAAAAACATTTTCTGCGATCCTGAAACTGATCACAGTCCAATTTCATGACATATTTCAAAAGAACTAGACTATGTAGTAGTTTGTCAGTGATCTTCATTTTTCCTGAGAGATCCATCATCCTTCATTTTATCTGATTATTAAGGTTTCAGCGAGGAGTTCTTCGGAAACCACATTGTTGGAACTACAATCCTATCCCATCTGTCAAGCTGTGCTATCTTCCCCAACCAACATTTACATGTGGGGCCCATAATGGTGGAAAATGGGGTAAAAATTGTATTGTCCATAGGTTACATAATTGGAACCATGTTATTTGCATATATGCATAAGTTTGATTCAGAATTACTTTGTTACATACAGACCTACACGGAGCATCCCACTGGTTTTGGTGATTTGGGTATAATTTAGTCAGCCCAAATGGGTCCCATAAAATAAGTCATTGAGTCAAGGCCCACTTAGTACCCACTGAGCAACATTCATATGGGGCCCAAATACATATGTTGGCTGGGTTTGGTTTGGGAAAATTTATATATTCAACAAAAAATAAAAAAATAGTGTTTTTGTGACAGGCTGGTGGTTACAAAGAGCATAATAATTATATTTAATTGTTTTTCTCTCCTAAGTTCTTGAATGTTTCAATAGGTCAAAGTTAAGAGGCTTAACAAACTAGCAAAAACATTAATTTCAAAATGGCTGGGTAGTGAACTGAAAATGAGTAAAAAAGTAAAACATTATATTGATCACCAAAATACTGTAAAATTATGAGTCAAGATTTCAAATCATGAGGTTACATAAAAGTCTAGTTCTCTGGATGGAAAATGTTCATCTAAAATGTGTGGGTATTACTATTTGCTCAAAGACTTTGATGCTAATGAATTTTAAATACTTCAGTATGATACTAAAACGTGTCATAATTTATCAGTGATAAACAGCTCTCATTTGAAACTTACGAAGAAAGTTGCACTAAATCAATACTTAATAACATTTGAATACTGAACCTACTGTTGGTTATTAAATATTTCTGAAATAGTTGTTTAAAGAAAGAAAAACAATCAACTAGGATATCAGAACAAATTTAGCAGTTTAGTTTTTCGTTTTACCTTTTTGTGATCCTTTGACGTTTTAGAGGTTTTTGTTCCTCCTTCTAGCTTGTTGGCAGTCTCTGTTGACATCTTTTGGATTTAGGGAACTTATTCAAAGGGAAGCTTGGCTGTCCTTCCTCCAACTTTGAGTTCCTTTTTTCCGCTCACTAATGAATGGACCAATGATGCAAGGCTTTACAATCAATGGACTTCATGGAAACTGCAATTCCCAGGTTGTCAGCTTCTGTAGATCATGTGAAGAGAGGAAGATATTTGCATGAAAAAATGTCATAACAATCACTTTGGCTTGTAGAAACCAAAGAATATCATATTAAATCTGTCCCTGCATGCAGCCCGACCTTGTACACACTGTTCTGTCAGAGCTACTCCACAGTTCTGATGTCATTTTCAGTTTTTGTAAGACTTTAGCTCCTGAATCCTCCAAAATAACCCTTGATCCCAATTAGGAAGGATTGTAAGACCTGTTACACACAAAATCTCCCACTTTCATAACAGAGAACAGCTAAGGCTTAAAGCTTAGACCCTGAACTTCCCAAAACGCAGCCTGGGACAAAACAAAGCCTTGTTCATGACAGTAAAAGAAAATTCCTTGTCTCAGTGGTCTTGTCTCACAAAATTAAGGTTCTGGGTTCAAACCCCCATTGGGCCTATCTGTCTGAAGTTGGCATGTTGTCCCCATGCATCTATAGGCTTCCTCCAGGTACTCCCTCTTCAACACTGACCTTAAAAACCACTAGCGGAACAAATCAGAGCCGGGCCGGGGGCGGGGCAAATGACCGGGCCTTTTAATAAAGCTCATCACAACATCATTTTACAACATTTTACACAAACCCGCAACACCGGGGCTTACAACCTTCGGCAACACGAAAAAAAAAAAACTGGCATTTTGAAGTCCATCAAGGACATGAAATATAACACACAAGAAAAACATTAGGCTACATGGTAATTAATGATAAAACAACACGAATCAAAGCAGTTCAGCACCACGGACAGCATCGGATCATTTTGACACCCACTTTATCTATTTCAAATCAGTCGTTTTTAGGTCTGGTAAAACTGGCACAGCGGCCCACATGTTCACATACAAAATTTCAATATGAAGTACTTTAGGCCTATTAACCACTATTTGAAGGGCATACGACGAGCCTTGCGCTCCACGAACTCCTCCACGATGCTCTGTATGTCCAGTTTCTTTGCTCTCGCATTCTCTATGGACAGCAAGGCAAGTCCACTCAGTCTCTCCTGTCCCACTGTGCTCCTCATGTGGTTTTTAATTAGTTTTAACTTGGAGAATGAGCGCTCAGAGGTTACAACGGTGACGGGAAGAGTCAAAACTAAACATTTTTGCCAGATCCGCAACAGATTTTTGCTTTGCTATCTGGTCCCGAAAAGAGGTTCTAAAACAAAGCAGCTGGCCAGGGAAGCTGGGGCCGATGTCCCGACTGTAGTGCTCACTAAGCCGCCGGGCAGCTTGGTGTAACTCCTCATCTCCTGCTTGCAGCAGTGTGTTGGGGTGAATTGCCTCAAACATTTTCACAGTTCTGTTTAAGCTGGTGAATAACAATATCCAGTTGCTGGATGATAATATCAAGACAGGCATTAAAAACGTGCACCCGAAAGTTGCTCTCTGCGTCAGTGTCTTCGGAAAGTGCATCAAAGTGACGCTGAAGTTTTCTGGCCCTGGTTGCTTCAAACTGTTTGACTTCCCCATTTTCTGGCTAGAGCAAGAGTGGCAGACTTAGCTTCAGCAAATTGCTCCCTAAACTCAATCAAAACGCTGATGGCGTTTTGCAGAAGAGTAGATGCTTTCAGAATATCCGCGTCCTTAGCTTGCAGTAACTATGAGGCAGCGTTTACGCACTCAAAAATCTTGCATGTTGACCAAAAATATGAAAGAAAATTTGCTTATGGTATTCTTGAGCGCAATTGCTTCACTGCGCTCCTCTTTTTTTGTCACTGGTCAGGGATATTTTGATGAGGGCTTTTATAATGTCTCCATATCTGAGCCTTAACGCAAAAAGCGCATCATGTCGAGATGACCAGCGGGACAGAGGCGTTTTATTGTGACAGTTCTGCTCTCTGGCGTCATTAATTCACTGAGGAGCGCCCGTCGTTTGATACTGTGTCCAAAAAAGTTGTACAGGTTCTCTACAGTGTCATAGAACCGCTTCACTCCAGGGACATTTTAACAGAGTCGTTGAGAGCAAGGTTGAGGTTATGAGCAGCGCAATGAACATAACCGGCAAGGGGCTCCTTCTCTGTCATTCTTGCCTGTGCGCCTGAATACGCACCACTCATATTCGCGGCCCCATCATAGCCCTGTCCGTGGCATTTAGACAGATCTATTCCATTTTTCTCTATAGAGCCCAGGATTTGGTCTTCAAGCTCAGACGCTGATGAGCCCACAGTCGCTTCAAAACCCCAAAACACTTCATTGATCTGTATATCTGTTGCAATATCCATGTCATCTTAACAATAGTTACATAACGGTACACCTCAGCTCAGCTGGTCTATCTTTGACACATCTTGCGTTGTGTCCATGATAATGGAATTAAACGGGGCTTTGGTTTATTTCATTAATTATGACATCTTTCACACGTTGAGACAGGATGTAAATAATCTCATCTTGAATCTGGTGACTTAGGTATTTGAGATTCGGTATTTTCTTTTCATCTAATATTAAATGTTTGACTGACCTGAGGACTGCTAGTGCCCCGACCCTGTCCGCAGATGCTCTTGTTTTGAAGTGACCGGAAGAAGCGGCAACACATTTGCAGGCGAATTTTTGCAGGCGAATTTCTGCAGGTGAATTTTTGCTGGCAAATTTTAAGTACAAAAAAAATCACATACGTAATTGTACAGGATAAAAATTCAGTGTCATAAATTCATTGTCTAAAATATGTCTGATTCTAATGAGACTATTTTACTTCCATACTTCTCCAACGGTCGTCGAACATGATAGATGTCTGGATGCTGGAAATGTAATCCTCCCTCCCATCCGGGCCCCCTGTAGGCCAGAGCCGGGGACGTGCCGTCCTTCCAGCCCCCCCTGAAGCCCGTCCCTGCTAAAAACTTCTTCAATCTTTTAACATTATCATGCGAGAGCGAAGAGGTAGCATTATGCGATGCTTGGATGCAAATTTACTTGTAAACAGATTTATTGTTTTATTGAAACTGCCTCTGAAATATCTAGTACGATCGGAAATATTGCTGCTTTTAATTATGAAGCATGAACATATAAATTGTAAGTGACGTGTATAGATTTTTACTGACATTGCATTGATTTGGGCTTATTGAAGGGGTGTTCTACCCCTTGTCACTTCATATTAAATGCTAAACATTGTAGTGTATGAGCTGGGATGTGGTAGAAATCATCTTGATGCCCCTAAATTTGGTTCGTTGCTTTCTTTGTTTTTTTAAGATTTTATTTGTGACACCAGTGGCCTTTATTTTTGTTATTTGAAAGTAGGTAGATGGGAAGTGGGGTGAGAAGAGGGGGAAGTCATCCAGCACAGGTCGCTGGGGCCAGAACTCAAACCAGGGGTAACTGCATCAAGGACTGAAGCCTCTGTATTCGTATGGGTCGCGCGCTCTACTGCTATAACATCCGCTGCACCCTGGTTTGTTAACTTCTTAGGCTGGATTGGAAGTCAAAGCCAGTGGCCATATAAGTGGTGTCTGTACTCTCCAGTCCATATTACCACATGGCTTGAAGAAAGCTTTGTGTCCAGGTATTATAGTTTCAGATAGCTGTTGTTTATAGTAGGCAGTGGGATTTGGCCTACTGGTCTTCCAGTAGACCAGACTGACAGGATGTACACTGACCTTTACTTGAGGATAGCTGGGTTTGGCTCCAGAGGCCTTGAAAACCTTTTAGCCCAAATAATTTGATTGTCACTTTCATGGGGCCGATTTCCAAAGAACTGGTAGCTGAATTTTTCACATTTTATTTGCTCTGAAAGTTTGATTAATCCCAGACCGTATTAACTTAAAGACTGAACTGAGCAGTTAAAATATCTTTTGGTCCCCTGAATAAGCATATACTTCTGAAAAGACATACAAGGGTGACTAAACACGATCAGAAAAGATGAACTTCCCAAAACAACTGAAGACCTGAACATTTTCAACATGTTCGGTTGGTCCATTTGTTTGTCCAGTTCGTAGTTGGTAGCACTGTTGCCTTGCAGCAAGAAGGTTCGTGGTTCGACTCTCATCCGGTAGTCTTTCTGCATGTTCTCCCTGTGCATGCGTGAGTTCTCACCGGGTACTCCGGCTTCCTCCCACAGTCCAAAGACATGCCTGTTAGGTTAATTGGTCACTCTAAATTGCCCTTAGGTGTATGAATGAGTGTGTGCATGGTTGTTTTTGTGTTGCCCTGCGATGGACTGCCAACCTGTTCAGGGTGTACCCCGCCTCCCACCCATAGACTGCTGGAGATAGGCACCAGCTTCCCTGCGACCCACTATGGAATAAGCGGTAGAAAATGACTGACTGACTTGGATCAAATGTTTTGTGTTTCCTTCCTCAAGCTTCTCACAACAGTTTGGCTCATTCCTCCTGACAGAACTGGTGTACTGGATCTGGTTTGGAGGCCAATTTTTCTGAGACTGAGGACTTTGTAATGGTCACTCCAAAACTTTGTTTGATGGTACTCTGTAAATAGGTTCTGTTTTTGATTTTAACAGTAAAACTACAGCTCTGACAACAGTACCTCACTGCCGAAGCAACATACAGCAGTTCTGTTCTGGATAATTGTTACAGCCCCAGGCCTGTCCTGCCTCCATCTTCTTCTGGTTTTCTTCCTCATTCCTGTACTGCCTTTCCATGAAGGAAGTTTCCTCCAAGTGATACAGCTCCAGTTGCGGATTGGTTGCCTCCCTCTACTGGTGGACTCCCAGCTGGGCCTTCAAGGTTTACCTCTCCATGATTGGCTGGAAGACACTTGGACAGCGCCGCCCACCCAGTAGCTGCTGCCATTGAGGAAGCCAGCTGGATGATTTGCTTGCTATTCTGATCTTTCAGTTTTCTTAGGTTGTCTTGATGTGTTTCAGTGTTTTTGTGAGTTTTGTAGCCTGTTTGAGAAGACCTTGTTATTGTGGTTTGAGCCACTGCTTTTAGTTTCTGCTTCTTGGTAGTTTAGATAGTAGTTTTTTAAATAAATTCTTCAATTAGTATCGGTTTGATCTCAAGAAGAGAACCATTTAGTTGTATGCTTAGTTCATTTTTGAGGAGAACTCTGATAATTGCTGTATTTCGTTTTATTTATTTGTACTCACACATTGAAAATAAATGATCATTTATTCTTTTTAAACTGTCTTTTGGGTTTTGTCATGTATGTTATGTCAACAATGACCCAGGACATGACAATAATCTGGTTACAAAATGTTACTGTACATTTACAAAGAATACTGGGAACATTCTGAGATACTGTAATTTAAATAACAGTCATATTATCCAGCCATGTAGATCAGTACTCCATTTTTAAATAAAATAGGCTACTGGAGGGACGGTAAGGTGCTAGTCTAGGTTAATCTCCAAGTTCATACTACGGTGCTGGCCAGAGCACTTCTTAAGGCCATTCAGAGTATGGGTCAGAAAAGGGGCTGGAGACTGATCCAATAGTTTCCTCTTCTCTTTATTTCCACCAACATAGGAGGAGGGGTTATTTGTATGTGTGGTTTCCTATAAATTAACAAACAACTTACAATAATAACATATCCATAAATTAGCTTAATCAATTACTGTTAATAGACTGGTATAAACAGCATAAAACAAACAAATATTCCTCCTCCTCATTACATCATAAACAGAGCATTAAACTATACACAGACAGATATCTCGAATGTGTCAAGTCACTGTCAATATTAACGTTGCACTTCCTGTAGCGGAAACTGCAAGGCGCTCTTATTGTGAAATGCCATGCAAGCTATTTCCGGTTAGCGTTAACAGTAACTTTGAACAACGGCCGATAAAACTTCAGCTTAAACTAATTACGCCACATATTTGTGCAGGGATAACACCCTGGGAACTGTACTGAAACCAAACAGTGAACATAAAATTATTAGTCAGCATGAACATGATGCATTTACACCTAATCAGCAGGCACGGATACCGAGCGACACAGCTGTCAATTAAGGTAAGGAGGCTCCGGACCTTCATTGCAACAGTTAAGAAAGAATATCTAAATAAACCCTTAATTATACTCACTTATCATTCATGCACACGTTGCGCTAACTAGTATTCAGGTCTCCCACAACTATAACCTCACATTAGATTTCCCTACACAAAGTTTAACGGTGACGTCACTAACGAAGCGACCAATCCCCTGAGCGAGCTCACCCTGAAAGAATAGCCCCTATTCTGATTACCAGTTCATTAGAAGCACTTTAGCAATAACTGAGTACTATAACTAGTGACATTGGGGCCTTTTCTACAGCTGTGGACCTTGGTGGAACATTATAGTTTTGAGCTTTTTACTTTAGCTCTGGTTTTATTAATTTTCTATTTAACATGTGTTGTTGTCTTAGCTTCACAGTGTGTAACAGTGACTGTGTCTGTAACACAGCAATAGGTACCACCTACCACCTTGGAACCTGTTTATCTGGTAATAGTGAATATTTACATGTTTATAAACCTAAAGGTTAATTAAAAAATAAAAATATTTTTCTGGAAAATCTTCCAGCAACATGTTTGTTTTTATTTCAGTCACCAAATCCAAACTAGGTTACTGTAAGATCTGAGCGACCTAGCATTAGCTTAGCTAACTGTTTTCAGGGAATTTGAATTAAAGCTGAAAGAATGAATGTAGCAGTGTTATTTTGTAAAAACTCAGTTTACAAACTCAGAATACAAGTTAACAGCAGCAGGTTAAAAGGACACTTTAACAAGGAAAGTGAGAATGTTGGGTTCTATACCCTACTTATACTACTATACCTCCTCCTACTATATAAATAAACTGAATTGAATTGAATTACTTACCAGATTAATATGGTTTTACTGGCCTGTTAGTTGTTCTCAGGTTTATGCTTCGTGTTTTATATGCAGCAGAATTAGTATTCTACTCCATTAGATGGTGGCTCTAAACTCTAAACCGACCCAGCCTCTCCTGTTCTGGGATCTCTAACGTTTGCATCTGTCAGTGAGATGTTCTCATATTTTATGAAATTTGGTGAAATATCAGTAGCAAAAAATTATTTAATTCAATAAAGTTATTAACGCTCTTCTCATGCGTTACTGAACCCAGGTCACATTTTGAAATGGTTGTTATGTAGTAAGATCCTGTTAGAATATTTTAGTTGCACTTAATTTTTTATTGTTTAAAGTTTGTAACTTACAATAAATGGAAATACTGCACTTTTAATGGTTGAATAACTTTTGAACCCATATCATGCAGCCAGTCATATATCTATCTATATCCATACCTATCTGCAGCACTCATAGGGGGAGAGGCGGGGGGCACCCAGGACAGGTCGCCAGTCCATTAAAGGGACACATCTTCTGAGGGCAATTTAAAGAGACCAATTAATCTAGCAATCATGTCTCTGGACCATGGGAGGAAGCTGGAGTGCCCAGAGGGAACCCACACATGCACAGGGAGAACATGCAAACTCCATGCAGAAAGACCCCAGGTCAGGATCTGAACCCAGGACCTTCTTGCTGCAAGCCAGCAGTGCCAACAACTCTATCACCAGATCAGTTGTCTTTATTCTACAGAAAAACAAAATTTTCTGCTCTAGATTGTTCAGCGGAACTGCAACATGAATTAAAGAATCATTTCTATCAGTTTTCACAGTATTTTAATCCACAGTAGGCCTAAAAATGAACTCATTTGACAGAAGAATCAGTTTTATGTAAAACACTCCTGATTTTCTACTGTAAGTTGATTCAACATTAATTTGATTGAAATATAGGAGCTACTGGATAATTGTAACAATAAACAATTTACAGTGTATGCTGAGGCTTATCCATGTAGAAAACCCATTTGTATCCGAACTTTAACTTCTCTCCTCCCGGCCGCTTCATAATTAGCTGCAAACACCTCCAGTGCAAAATGAATGTCATGAATGTTTTGGAGCGAGCAAGTGCGAACTTGCAAGAAGTGCCACAGACATGCAGAGAAGCCCTGTTTATTTTAAGGTCTCTGCTTCAGGATGTGGTTTTGTGGTCTTGACTCACGGAGAGCTAAACTGGGTTAAGGAGGGTCATCAAGAAAAAACTTTGTTTTTCAGGGATCTTCTCTCACAGCCTCATTAGTTCACATATTAATATTTCAGGCAGAAAAGCCTGAAGTGAAAGATAAAACATGACCCAGTGGGTGGTTAAAGTTTAAACAACACTTTGACCGGAGAAAAGCTTCACAATGTGACTAAAAACAAACCTTCAAATATTGTTTCGTTTTTAGTCAGATTATTTATTTGCATGGCATTGCTTGTTACTAAAACTTAAAACAAATTTGTCAGTCTTGCAGAAAGTCGAGAAATGTCAAAATTTGGGTTTTTATGGGGTAATAGAAAAAAATTATATCCTGCTTGGTCTAGACCAGGGGTCTGCAACCTTTTCCACACAAACCTTCCAGAGCCGCAAATGTTACCTGACCTTTTAGAAGAAGAAAACCTTTAATTTTTGATAAATATCTACTATAGGAAATTTGTGACCATTGTTAAAGAACCACCATTTTAGTTCTATTTTTAGGTTTTAGAGTAAAGAAAAACAAAACTTGCAAAAAGAGGATGGATAGATCCTCTATGGGATATTTGTGAAAAAATATGTAAAAAAAGCACAAAGTTTCTAGCCTAATGACAAGAAATTATATCAAAAAATATTACTGGTACTTTTAATGTCATTCTGTCATTGTTTAAATTCAATGCAACTATTCCATATAAAAAGTGAAAAACTGCTAAAACCTGCATTTGTTATTATATATACAGGGGTTGGACAATGAAACTGAAACACCTGTCATTTTAGTGTGGGAGGTTTCATGGCTAGATTGGACCAGCCTGGTAGCCAGTCTTCATTGATTGCACATTGCACCAGTAAGAGCAGAGTGTGAAGGTACAATTAGCAGGGTAAGAACACAGTTTTGCTCAAAATATTGAAATGCACACAACATTATGGGTGACATACCAGAGTTCAAAAGAGGACAACTTGTTGGTGCACGTCTTGCTGGCGCATCTGTGACCAAGACAGCAAGTCTTTGTGATGTATCAAGAGCCACGGTATCCAGGGTAATGTCAGCATACCACCAAGAAGGACGAACCACATCCAACAGAATTAACTGTGGACGCAAGAGGAAGCTGTCTGAAAGGGATGTTCGAGTGCTAACCCGGATTGTATCCAAAAAACATAAAACCACGGCTGCCCAAATCACGGCAGAATTAAATGTGCACCTCAACTCTCCTGTTTCTACCAGAACTGTCCGTCGGGAGCTCCACAGGGTCAATATACATGGCGGGCTGCTATAGCCAAACCTTTGGTCACTCATGCCAATGCCAAATGTCGGTTTCAATGGTGCAAAGAGCGCAAATCTTGGGCTGTGGACAATGTGAAACATGTATTGTTCTCTGATGAGTCCACCTTTACTGTTTTCCCCACATCCGGGAGAGTTACGGTGTGGAGAAGCCCCAAAGAAGCGTACCACCCAGACTGTTGCATGCCCAGAGTGAAGCATGGGGATGGATCAGTGATGGTTTGGGCTGCCATATCATGGCATTCCCTTGGCCCAATACTGGTGCTAGATGGGCGCGTCACTGCCAAGGACTACCGAACCATTCTTGAGGACCATGTGCATCCAATGGTTCAAACATTGTATCCTGAAGGCGGTGCCGTGTATCAGGATGACAATGCACCAATACACACAGCAAGACTGGTGAAAGATTGGTTTGATGAACATGAAAGTGAAGTTGAACATCTCCCATGGCCTGCACAGTCACCAGATCTAAATATTATTGAGCCACTTTGGGGTGTTTTGGAGGAGCGAGTCAGGAAACGTTTTCCTCCACCAGTGTCACGTAGTGACCTGGCCACTATCCTGCAAGAAGAATGGCTTAAAATCCCTCTGACCACTGTGCAGGACTTGTATATGTCATTCCCAAGACAAATTGACGCTGTATTGGCCGCAAAAGGAGGCCCTACACCATACTAATAAATTATTGTGGTCTAAAACCAGGTGTTTCAGTTTAATTTTCCAACCCCTGTATATATATATAGTTATTTAGAGCCATTGAGGAAGGTCCAAAGAGCCACTTGTGGCTCCAGAGCCGCAGGTTGTAGACCCCTGGTCTAGTCAAAGAACTATCTGTTCTACCACAGTTTTGAGTTTAAACTCAGTTGTACTAAGAGCACATTGGTTAAAAATGTATCATTTAAATAAAAACAAAAAAACTTTTAATTCTTATCGTTTTCTCACAAGGTTAAATCTTCATTATGTTAACAAAACAGCAACATAAAATGTTGAGTTATAGCCATAAACGTTTGGTATGGTGACTCATACATCAAACCAAACTGCAGCCTATTGGGTCAAAGTGCAATTTTTAATGTGGTTCAGCAAGACTTAACCTCTATTTGTGGACTTTGCATGTCTTATACAACCCTGAGGACATTTCAGACAACAAAGCTCGCAGTTTACGTCCATTAGCAATATTTTCACAGTTCAGCACAATTTTTACAGTAAGTCTGTGTCTTCGTTATGTGGCGAGAGAGAAAAGGAAAACAACAACTTTGCATTAAATTTAAAAACTGATTTTAGACCTGGGGTGTCCAAAGTGTGGCCCGTGGGCCATGTGCATCCCTTGGAATGATTTTGTGCGGCCCGTACAAATGTGGCCCAACAGGATAGATGGTTGATGCGGATGGACCCTTTTTAAACTTTTAGGATTTTTACTGAAGCTATGCATCAGAAAAAATGCAGAGAAATTAAAATATTCTGGAAAGTGTTACGTACAACACATAATATTCATCTTTTATTAACCAGCTTATTGCTTTTTGTTAAATTTTATTGTGACTATGACCAGAAACAAGACTTGGGTGCATTCATTCGTTAAGCTAAATGCAGCAAACCTTTCAGAAGAAAGATGAAATTCTAAGAACAGGTTTTTTCTTCTATTCAATCAACTGAGAACAGTTATAAAATAGTTTGCCTTTGTGTCACTGAAGCAAACTTCTAAGATCCTTTTTATGTTTCAGATCAACAGTGATTTACCAGATACCTTCCCTACAAAAATGTAAGAATTTTGTTTCTGTAAAATATACAGTATTTAGTGTTTGCTTTATTGTTGAGCAGATAAAAAAAAATACTGTAGAATTATTTATTAAAAAGATTTTATCGGTGTGGCCCACATGTACTTTAACTTGGTGATTTTGATTGATGTGGCAAAAAGTTTGGACACCCCTGTCAATTAGTGTCACTGAGAAAAATAAGGATCCCCAACCTAACCTGCCCTACCATGGTTTACACTAACCGGCCCAAAAATCTGACCTCTGGTACCAGTGGATTGGTTACAAGTCGATGTGGCACACGGATCAGTCAGTTATCATGCTTATATCCCACCTGCCTACAGAACCCAGAACCAGTTTCTTTCATTCCAACCTTTCAGCACCACTCGTAAGACCAAAGGTTTCATAATAATAATAATAATAATAATGATAATAATACATCAGGGACATGATGGTAGATCTAAATCAGCCTGGAAATGGCTGGTACCATTGGTGGTAATTAGAAGAAATATAACATGACCATCAGTCACCTTTGGTTTGGAACCTTGTTTTGGAGCTTCATTGTAGGTCTTACTTTATGGGGTCCGGTTGATCATGAGGAAAGTGAGGGACCAACCCAAGGCTACACAAGTGGAGTTTGTTAATAATCTGAAGGCAGATGAGAACAGAGACATCAGTCTATTACACTGTAATGGGTTGAGATCTTCCAACCTTTGCTATAGAAGCACATATACAGGACTGTCTAAAGCCTGTCGGAGAACTTCTAAATGATTCAGTGAAGGCTTGAGAGAAATGAGACCAAAATTGAGTTCCTTGGTATCATCATGTTTAGAGAAAGAGAAATGTTGATCCAAAGAATCCAAATCCATTATGTTTTGGGGTTGTTTTTCTGATCAGGGCACAGGTCAACTTCAGTACAATGAGGGATGGTTCACCACTTTTTCATGTTTTCTTCAGTGGTGGACAATGGTTCTCAGTGTGGTTCTCTGTAGCCACCAAACCTGAGAACAGGCTTTGTTTTTCATCTGGTCGTGTATTTTTGTAGATCGGAGCACGATGTGTTCTTTTCTGGGATCTTTTAACCTACTTCATGGTGTCAGACAGGTCCGATTTAATTGACTGCTTGACTCTACAGGTCTCTTGGTAATCCAGTCTGATGGGGCTAGTGGAACTGATCCAAAACATTTTGATTTTGATTAATCCCAGTTACTCAATTATTTAATGGGGTTTTTTGTGTTTATTGATATAAGAATTAGTTTGATGAGGAAAACTTCTGTTCTAACAATCTATTTTGGTACAACTCTCAGTCTGTACTGTAACCTATACTACATAATGTCCTAATTTAGGTGTTGACTTTCCATTTTTAAAATGCCCAAGCTACACCCTGACGTTATATCAACACCTTCTCATGATAAGTACTTTAGCTCTCATGAGGACCTCCACCAGGACTAAGCTTGGTGTCTGAGAGCTGGGTGTCAACTGCAAACAGGCCTGTGTTTAACTTGACGGTTCAGGTGAAGGAAGGCAAATATTTAAACCTATTCCTTTTTACATGTATGTAAATGACAGAAAGTGCTCCTTTCAAGCTTGTTGCAGGCTTTTTGCTTTTGTTCCCCTGAGTGAGGAAGTAGAGAGCTGATTTCCTCTTGTGATATAATCTTCAGCTCATGTTCCCGCTGCAGGGCGACCCACAAACGGGCCAGACAAGCTGGGTGGCGCCGTCACTGCTGCTCACACCAGGAGGTGAAACCCACAGCTAGCAGAGTGAGGTAAAGGCTGGATCTGTGAAGAACAAGCCGAGAAGCAGAAGTCTTACCTGAGCTGTCAGGATACTGTGAAGGTGGTGATGAATGCAGGTCTGAGGAAACACCAACACCAGGGTTAGGTGAGCAGAACTCTGACTACGGAGAAATGAAGAGCCGACTGCTGCCTCGGCTGTAAAGCATCCTCACCACTTCCCCTCTGTCTGTCTTCCTCTGTTCGCGCCTCTCTCCGCCCACCTGTTGTGCTTATCCTTGTTTGAGTCGCTTTCTGAGTTGAAGTTTAATCTGCTGCAAACATTACCCTGAAAAGAAAACACCAGAACCTTCGTAACATGTTCAACAGAACAGAATCTCTGTAGCTTTTAATATTGCATTTGGAAATTAACAAGAAAAATCAAGTACAAATTATGCCTCTACATGATTTAACAGCTTACAGAACCACTTTTAGCAGCAATAACTCTGACAACCACAGCATTTCAGTCAGGTTGAGGTCTGGTCTTTGACTAGGCCATATCAGAAACTTGATTCTTTTTTCAGCTATTCTGTTGTAGATTTGGTGCTGTGTTTGGGATCACTGTCCTTTTGATGACCCGGTTTGGGGAAAGCTTTATGGATTCAGTAATTGAAAAAATCACGGATGTCATACCTGCAAAACAGGTCCAAAGCATCACTCCTCCCCCACCGTGCTTGACAGTTGCTATTAGGTGTTTAGACTGATATTCTGTGTTTGGTGTCCACATTAAAGATGTTTTGCATGGCCAAACATCTCTAATTTGGTCTCTTCTGGCCAAAGGACACTGTTCAGAAGTCTTGTGGTTAATTCAGATGCAGCTTTGCTAAGCTAAGCTGGGCTACTCTGGTCATCTCCAGTAATGAGCTGGACCCAGGTAGGCACATGTGCTCCTTGGCTTACGGACTGGAGCAAATGGCAGAGGAGAAAGGCTACCAAGGGACTGTCACAGTTTCCCAAAGGAGATTTATTTGAGCTACATGCTGGTTTATCTTGATTTTCAGCTTTTGGGGAAAGTACTGATGGTGCAAAGAGTCTGGTTGATGACAGGGTAGCTACAGGGGAGCGTGGGGAGGCAGGTCTGTTGATGTTCAGTGTTTTTCTTGGTGAAAAGGTAGTTAGGGCTGTTGCAGGTGGATGTTAAAAGGATACCATTTGGTCACTTCAAGAGTCATTTTAAAGGAGATTTCAAAAGGTAGAAAAGGAGAAGGTGAGATACGCCAAACTTAGTGAGCCGCAGCACCCTTGTTGAGCCAATGGTCACCCTTCCCCCAGAACAATCTGCTCCTAGGCACAGCAGCTAAAGAGGAAACGAGAAACAGTGACTGCAACTCACATTTCACCAATGAACGTTCATCAAAGCTGCCAGCCCTGATCTTCACCTGGGAGGAGCGCCGAAGGCAGGGAAGAGAGAAAAAAAGTACCCAAAGAGATGTTTTAGGGTTTTAGGGAAGAGGGTTTCTCCTGAAAACACTAATCAACAGTATTTCTTATTTTCCTGTCACGAACTTTAACATTTCACATGCTTTCTGTGGCCAGTAGAGTATTAGGTGGAGCTCTTTGGTTTTCTGTCGTTTCTCTGAGCCTGTCACAATCTGTCCTGGGGGAAAATCTGCTGGGATGTCCAAGACTGGGAAGATTGGCAAGTCCCCTAAATGCTTTCCACTTGTGAATAAACTTCCTCTCCGTAGAACAATGCACTACAAATAGTTTGGAAATGACCTTATTAGCCTCCACAGATTAATGGGGAGCAACAGATGCTTCATTAAGTTCATTGCTGATGTCTTTGCATCTTGACATTGTGATAACAGACACCTGTTTGCTCATGACCAGGGAACTGCTTAATCTCCTGCTTTGGCGTCATCAGTCGATTGGCTGTATGTTGTATGCTAATAGGAAACAGGAAGCGGTGGACAAGGCAGGAAGAAACTAATGACTTCTTGTGGTTTGTGATGAACAAATGACAAATAAAAATCCAAATGAAAAACCGATGTAGTCCAGTCTGAAATACCTATATCAACATGCAAAAGGCAACTAAAATGACTTGCGTTTACCCTTGTTTTTCATTGTCACTTTATCTCAAACAGTCCTTTTAAAAGGACAAACACTTGGACACTGAGAATCCAACAGCTGTCTCCAAAAACGTGGACAACAGCTGCTCAGATTGATGTTTTAGAAAGATTTTGTCCTTCATATCAAACATCAAAACAGCTGTTAATTCAAACATCAGCTCAAAAACGTCTGAATATAACACAGCTTAGATGTTTCAGGCACTTATATAAAACTTACATTTTTGTTTCTTATGATGTAAAAGTCCTAGTGTGAATGTAAAACTAAATTAATGAAGAAATGAAGGGTTAAAACTATTCAATGTGTGGTAAATTTGGTTAAAACTCCAAGCAACTAAATTCACATAGCCTGAATTTAGAGCTTTGCTGAAATGTGAAAAGTAATTTCCAGGAACTTAAATAGATCATCATTTGTGTTGTTTCCACTCAGCAGTGTTTCTAGCCTTTTTTTTCCTTGTTTGCCCATTTTCTTCCTTATTGCTAAATTATGAACTCTGACCTTAACTGAGGCAAGTGATGGCTGCTGTTCTTGGTTCTCCTGAATGAGTCGTTGATGAGGTCTTTCTCTCAGGGTTTTCCTCTACAGTATGAAAGCCTTCGAAGTGTCCTCTCAGCAATCCAGCCTGGGTGTGTCAACTGAAACTGAACAGAAAAAGTGCTTAATCATAAATTTGTTATTTATCTATGAGGCAATTACTTTTCCATATAGAGTCAGTTTGGTTTGGAGCTTTTTCCTTTAATTAATAAAATCATTATTTAAGTATGACAAAAAATGCTGAATGAGAACAAATCTGTAAAGGAACACACACTTTATAGCACAGCTGACATGAAGGAATAAACTGCTGTAAAGGTACAACCAAGCCCAAAATGATTCAGTCTCTGGGTCAATTTAGGCTCAATCTTTTATTTTTACAAAAATGCTTCCTTTGATTGGAAGCATATTAATGTCTTGGTGTGATCCACGCAGAGTCCTGACTTGAATCTGATAGAGAATCTGTGGAGGGAGCTAAAGATTAGGGTGATGGCAAGAATGCCAACCTCAAAGACTTGGAGCAACAGAAACATGCAAAAAGTTCCACAGCAATTATAAGCAGGGTTTGGCTGCTGTAATGTCAATAAAAAAAAACCCCTCTGATTATTGAGGAGGGTATAAATCATTTTCAACATGCCTTTAATAAAATGTAAATTTAAACTCTTTGACATTGTGTCATATTGGATTTAACAAGTTTGACCCACATGCAAAAAGCAATTCAGGAGACGAGTTTTATAGTTAGAAGTTTTATTTACAAGACAAGGCAAGAACTGGGAACGGGAACTGGAGTATGAATGGGGAGAAAGGGATGATCCGCCAGAGGGGGAGGTGGAGAAAACCCAGAGGATTGTTTACCCGTGGAAACGGAGATGGTGAGTTCAGGTCTGCCCGGAAGTTAGGATGGCCAGAATATACTGTGGAAGAAGCTTGTGTGCGTGGGAGGGTGGACAGGGTTCGTTGAGGAGGATCCCAGGTATAGAGGAAGCTGCCAGCCGGTGAGATCCACAGGAGCAAACGGAGGTTTGAGTCTTTGTTCATGAGGATAAATGACTTCTTCCCAGAAGACAATAATCCAAGAGGTTCAAAGCTGACAGCGAGGTCAGGTTCAGGTACACCTGTAAGGCAGAGCATGCAGGATTAGCAAAGGCAAAGCGAAGACAAGGCAAGAGTAATGTGGCTGGAGTTGTACCACTAAGGGGCAACACTTTGGCAATGAGTTGCTGGCAGCCTCCTCCTTAAATCCTCCTCTGGAGATGATCAGGATGATGGAAAACACGTGTCGGACACCTCCACGTTCAGACCCCATCTAGAGGCTAAACACAGTAAGCAGCACCCAAAAAACAACCATGGCAGAGATCCTGACACATTGTTTTATTATCTTTTGAGCGTTGCCTCATTTCCTATCAGAAAAAAACTTCCTGGCTGAATAAAAGTAACTTTAAATCTAATTTTGAACCAGACACTACGAGCTGAATTTACAGGTTTACAGTAATTAAATCCAACTTTTAGTTCGAAGGTATCTGTACCTGATTATGCCCATTTTTCTATTTGTAAAGCTAGATTTAAGAACCGTTTTGATATTTATTAAAATTACACAATTTTCTCTTAATCTTTTTTGTGTTTGTAATAACACAATATCTACCAAAACTAATTTCCCTCAAAAATCCCATATATTTCAGCTGAGATTTTTAGATTTTAGTGTTTTTGGTTGAAGTTCCTCATTAAAACTTGAAAAACTATTGAATTTTGCTCCTAAGCTGGTCGTGTTACCAGTCTGCCATCAAATGTGTTCACTGAACTTCTCTTTATTTTTAAGCATTCACAGGCTTGTCTTCTTCAGATGTTTCACCACCATCTTTTACCACAATATTGTGCCACTTTGAGCCAAAACATGAAGACTGAAGGCAAGAAAAGGTTATATTTTTTTTACTTTCATAAACAGCAGAATATCTCATGGAGGACTCTGTTCTTTAATTACATCATCTATCTAAATATTTTGAAGATAACAGGCAGACATGTTTGTCTGCATTAGCAGAGGGAGTGTTCAGATCCTGAACTGCAAGAAACGCTTCAACATTGTGATGTAAACGTGTTAGAAAGAAAGAATCCGCCATTACAAATCCAATTTATGCCAATTAGTTCTAAGATGATACCTCACCTCACTGTTTTACATGCTTATTGTTCATTTTCCGATGTAGAATCTAAAAAGAAAAAGTGCAGGTAGACACAATATACCCGTGTAGTTTAAAATGAATTTAGACCTATCAGATTTGGACCCTTTTTTTGCGAATGCTTGGTTCTTGGTTGACTTCAGAACCTCTTCCCATGGCTGCAGGTGAGGGGTTTCAGTCACTGTGTTGATGCAGCTGAGCTCAGCTGGTGTAGTCGGTGCTCTGTGCTGCTGGGAGGCTCTCAGGGACCTGATCCAAACATGTGAAGACAGATCAGAAACAAAGAGAGGTTTCTGGACATTTTTAGATAACCATATACTGGGATGAATGTAAACCTCTGGTATTTCTGGGCAGAAATGGAAATTAATAATAGAGACAAAAGTCTGTTAACATAAAACAGATAAGGCAATACTAAAGGAAGGTTTACTAAAGGAATTATTATTCTCTCGAGGACTTCAACCTGCAGGAGTTCAACCCTGAAACCTCAGCGGTGAGACTGAAGAGCCTTCTGGCCTGGTTATCAATAAGAACCTAAAACATTGTAACAACAACAACAATAATAACTGTAATGCATGTGTGAATGAATGTGTTTATTATTTAGCTTGTGTCACTAAACATCTCCCACATAATTGAAGTTATTGGTTCTTGCTCACCTTTACAGAGGTGCCATCTGGTTAAGCGCGACCTCTTGATCTAGCCTCTTTCAGACTTCCTAAACTCTGGATTACCCGGTTATCCGGAGCTGTATAGATCCCTGGTCGGAGTCTAGATCTTCTAGATCCTCAGTGTTCTGCAGATCTCTGATGACTCTTGACAGCTTGTCGTTACTAGCAGTCTGTATCTGCAGATCCTTCCTCATCTGCAGAACATCTCATTTTACTGTGCCTTGTAGAAGCATACAAACTTGTAACCTTTTCACATGTACAAATAGAATTTTAAAAAAGGTAATGTGCATTATATTTAGCCCCCTTTACTCTGATGCCAACTAAATACAATCCAGTGCAAACAGTTGCCTTTGGAATAGATCATGGATAAAGTTGTAGTGAAATCTTTCCCATTATCTGAAAATGGAAAGAGCATGACACAACTGCAAACCTCCTAAACTGACAAGTCAGGCAAAGTGATGGATCAAAATTAGCCAATAGGGCAGTAGTAACTGTGGAGGAGCTGCAGAGATCCACAGCTCAGTTGGGAGAATCTGCTGACAGGACAACTATTAGCAGTGCACTCGTCACAATCTTACATTTTTGGAAGAGTGAGAAAAGGAAAGCTACTGTTGAAAGAAAGCCTTCAGAAGTCCTGTTTGCAGTTTGTCACAAGCCATGTAGGGGACACAGCTAACAGGTGGACGAAGGGCCAAAAATGAACCATTTGTCTAGTCTAAAACAATTCATCCATCACGCTTTACGCTGCATGGCCATGCAATTATTAAACAGATAGCATGTGTTTTGATGAACTTGAATTTCATAAAAGGACCGATTTATGCATTCGTCGAGTGATTTATTGTGTTTTGCATTGAATTATAGTGCTTTTTGACCTCTACAGAAACGCGCTGGCGTTGGTTTTGTAAAAGTAAAGCAACACTGACATCTGCTGGTTGTTTGCTGATCTGCAAGGAGCCCAATTATGCAGGATGTAAAAAGTTGTAATTAATCTATGATCAATAAAGTTTCTTTGGGTTTAGTGATAGCACTCCTTTGTTTTCGCTGTTTCAGGGATATTAAAACAAATATGTGCAGATCGAGACTGTCTGTCAGGCTCTTGTATCTAGACTGTATGATTGCTAGCACAACATAGCCTTCAGTCTCTTTCATCTAATTAATAAGTAAAAAAGTCCTTGCCATTAAAATAACTGTAACCTATCATGTTTACTTATACTTATACGTTTACTTTACTTTTTAATATTATTTAATTTTATTATTTCACGTGAATGAGGACCCAACTTTATCTTTCCATCATGCTCAGTAAGGAGGTTCGTAAAGAAGGTAAAACATAAAAAGTCTTCAGAAGAGTGAAATTCGGGGCTCACAAAGTCTCCATATCAACCATTAGAAACAGTTTCCTGCTCAACCCAAATGAAAACATGAGTTTGCTAAAGCCTCCTAGGACTTTACCTGGAAATGTGCACTTTGATCAGATAAGGCTAAGATTGAGCTTTTCAGCAACAAACAGGGTGAGTTTGGCATAAAATGAAGTATGATTATGTGGGAAACCATCTTATACCCACTGCTAGGTACGTCAGTAGACCTGTGATGCTGTGGGCCTCTTTCTCTCTAAAGGCCATGGGGACCTTGTAACAGTGCTTTGCATCATAAACAGCGAGAGCACCAATTATTAAAATATATATAGAGATATACAGGGGTTGGACAATGAAACTGAAACACCTGTCATTTTAGTGTGGGAGGTTTCATGGCTAGATTGGACCAGCCTGGTAGCCAGTCTTCATTGATTGCACATTGCACCAGTAAGAGCAGAGTGTGAAGGTACAATTAGCAGGGTAAGAACACAGTTTTGCTCAAAATATTGAAATGCACACAACATTATGGGTGACATACCAGAGTTCAAAAGAGGACAACTTGTTGGTGCACGTCTTGCTGGCGCATCTGTGACCAAGACAGCAAGTCTTTGTGATGTATCAAGAGCCACGGATCCAGGGTAATGTCAGCATACCACCAAGAAGGACGAACCACATCCAACAGGATTAACTGTGGACGCAAGAGGAAGCTGTCTGAAAGGGATGTTCGGGTGCTAACCTGGATTGTATCCAAAAAACATAAAACCACGGCTGCCCAAATCACGGCAGAATTAAATGTGCACCTCAACTCTCCTGTTCCCACCAGAACTGTCCGTCGGGAGCTCCACAGGGTCAATATACACGGCCGGGCTGCTATAGTCAAACCTTTGGTCACTCATGCCAATGCCAAACGTCGGTTTCAATGGTGCAAGGAGCGCAAATCTTGGGCTGTGGACAATGTGAAACATGTATTGTTCTCTGATGAGTCCACCTTTACTGTTTTCCCCACATCCGGGAGAGTTACGGTGTGGAGAAGCCCCAAAGAAGCGTACCACCCAGACTGTTGC
Source organism: Crenichthys baileyi (assembly GCA_036173005.1). Taxonomy (NCBI): domain Eukaryota; kingdom Metazoa; phylum Chordata; class Actinopteri; order Cyprinodontiformes; family Goodeidae; genus Crenichthys; species Crenichthys baileyi. The sequence goes on along the minus strand of JAHHUM010001326.1, from coordinate 71,538 downwards.
ATGCCCAGAGTGAAGCATGGGGTGGATCAGTGATGGTTTGGGCTGCCATATCATGGCATTCCCTTGGTCCAATACTTGTGCTAGATGGGCGCGTCACTGCCAAGGACTACCGAACCATTCTTGAGGACCATGAGCCTCCAGTGGTTCAAACATTGTGTCCTGAAGGCGGTGCCGTGTATCAGGATGACAATGCACCAATACACACAGCAAGACTGGTGAAAGATTGGTTTGATGAACATGAAAGTGAAGTTGAACATCTCCCATGGCCTGCACAGTCACCAGATCTAAATATTATTGAGCCACTTTGGGGTGTTTTGGAGGAGCGAGTCAGGAAACGTTTTCCTCCACCAGTGTCACGTAGTGACCTGGCCACTATCCTGCAAGAAGAATGGCTTAAAATCCCTCTGACCACTGTGCAGGACTTGTATATGTCATTCCCAAGAAGAACTGACGCTGTATTGGCCGCAAAAGGAGGCCCTACACCATGCTAATAAATTATTGTGGTCTAAAACCAGGTGTTTCAGTTTCATTTTCCAACCCCTGTATATATCTATATATAGAGAGATATATATCTCTCTCTATATATTTCTATATTCAATTCAGTTTATTTTCAATTCAGTTTTATTTATATAGCGCCAATTCACAACACATGTCGTCTCAAGGCACTTCACAAAAGTCAGGTAAATACATTCCAATTAATCTTAATCATTGAACAGGGCAGCCAGATTCTGTTATTTATTTAAATTGGATAAAAAGTTTTTCTATCTAAGGAAAGGAAACCCAGCAGATTGCATCCAGTCAGTAACTTGCAGCATTCCCTCCTCCTGGATGAGCATGTAGAGACAGTGGACAGTCACTGGCGTTGACTTTGCAGCAATCCCTCATACTGAGCATGCATGTAGCGACAGTGGAGAGGAAAAACTCCCTTTTAACAGGAAGAAACCTCCAGCAGAACCAGACTCAGTGTGAGCGGCCATCCGCCACGACCGACTGGGGGTTAGAGAGAACAGAGCAGAGACACAAAGAGAACAAAGAAGCACTGATCCAGGAGTACTTTCTATGGGAAGGAAAAGGTAAATGTTAATGGATGTAGCTCCTTTAGTCGTTTCACCTAGAAAGAAGGAACAGATAAACTCTGAGCCAGTTTTCAAGGTTAGAGTCTGAAAGAGAGCACATATAATTAGTTACAGTAAAAGCTCAGTCAGTAGCTATGTCTAGGAGAGAGAAAGGGTTAAACACTGAAAGACAGGGCCATGTGGATCATCGGTAGAGGGTGAGCATTAAGTTGTTGCCAGCAGAAGCTTGGAGGATTCCCCTCTCCAGAAAGGTGTTACAGGTAGACACAGAGTCAGGCCAAACTGAATATGGCTGATCTTTGTCAGCCCCTAAACACCTCTATTGGATTACATTGAAATTTGGATCAACAGCGCCCCCTAGGACATTTCAAGTGCTCTATCTCCTTCATACATCATCAGATCCACTTGAAATTTAATAAACATCATCATGGATCAGTGCTGGACATGTTAACACAATCAATTGATTACATTATTTTAGCCCCACCTACTAACAAACACCTGAGTGCAGCTTCCATCAGGAAGGTTGTATTTCAGTTAAATTTGGAACATTTTTTGCCAGAGCAGAAGTTAACATGACCAAACAATGTATGAAAGGTGGCTCACAGCGCCACCTAGTGGGAACGTGTTAATTCGAGCGGCGGGCTCCTCGGTGGCGTGGAGGAGGCGGTGCCAGGCTCCCGCGGTCGCTACACAGGTCGAGCAGCGCTTGGCTGCGAGGGCCTTCAATGCTGCTTGCAGCTTTAATTCATTTTAAAATGAGTTTAGTTATTATTATTTATGATAATCAAAAATAAACCAGCTGTTTAAGTTTAATTTCAGTAGCAGAGCAGCTGCAGTATTTTACAACCTGTTCTGTTCTGTTTCATCTTAAACCAACAGCCCACTTGAGCTGTGAACTTAAAAGAGAAAACCCGGATTTAAATACAAGACTTCCTGCTCTCAGCCCCAGTCTCTGCATCCGGGGGCTTACAGGCTGTCAAGCCTCTCTCTGAATTGTTGTCTGACACACAAACCACACTGCATGAACAAAAGTCACAGGAAGGCCGAGTGTCGCAGGGTGAAAGAGAGGACAGAATCAGAACCGGCTTTGTTATCCAAGACTGTGTGAACAAACAAAGAATTTGACTTTGGTTTCAAGTTCTCACAGCGTACAGACATTAAGTATCAAAATATAAACTTTAGAGGAAATGCAATAAAGGAGAAAACGAAGAGTACGTACAGCCATTCTTATTTTGTTTCACAGGAACTTGCTTTAGGAGATCAATCATCACCACATATTGGAAACTGATGAGACACTTCAAGGGGATTCTGGTCTTTCTCAACTCAGACAGATTCTTAGCAACAACGTCATTTTTACCATCTTTCTCTCTCAGTTGGTGGCACTGTTGCCTTACAGCAAGAAGGTTCCGGGTTCAAATCTTGACCTGGGAGTCTTTCTGCATGTTCTCCCCGTGTATGCGTGGGTTCCCTCTGGGTACTCCAGCTTCCTCCCACAGTCCAAAGACATGCCTGTTAGGTCAATTGGTCTCTCTAAATTGCCCTTAGGTGTGTGAATGAGTGTGTCCATGGTTGTTTGTGTGTTGCCCTGCGATGGACCTCCCACCCATAGACTGCTGAAGATAGACACCAGCTTACCCATGACCCACTATGGAAGAAGCGGTAGAAAATGACTGACTGACTTGGATCAAATGTTTTGTGTTTCCTTGCTCAAGACTGTTGGGTTAATTGGTCTCTCTAAATTACCCTGAATAAATGCCAGAATCTTGTAATGTAGGTGGATGATCTTCATTCCAGGTATCTGAACCTCCTTTACCGCCAAGCTGCCCTCTTGTTCCTACATCTGGCCCCGCCGAGTCGAGCATAACCTGCCTCTCAGGGCTGGTTGGGGTCACATGTCAAAGATCACGCTTAGTTTCCCATGCCTCCGTGGATCAAACATGCAAAAGCAAAACCCCACTGAGCAGAGCCCAGCGTGTTATCGTTGTGTGTTTCACATTAGGTGAGCCTGATTGCTGCTGAACGCTCGACGTGTGATAATCTGAATCAGGGTTTGTGCTTTAGCTCGAGAAGCTCTCAGCTTCGACAACAAACGGTGAAAGCTTCTTCTTTTAGATCAAAAAGGGCAATTTGTAAAATATTAGCAAGATAAACTGGCTAAAATATCCAAAACAACAGAAAACAGGTAAAACAACAAAAAATATTTCAGCACCTGGAATCAGGTGACTTTTTCACCCATTTTTGAAACAAGATAAAATAATATATACTTTATTATTCTTACATCAACAGGGATGAGTTTTTTTATTTTTGAGAAGAAGTTTATAATCTGAATGACACAGAATCATCAGAGATAAAACACACTTAGATGAGCAATTTTTGATGGTCTTACTATAAATAAAATATATTATTAATATATGTTTGCATCTAATCAGCTAATCCACTGTGATTAATACATAACTATTTATTTTTATTTAGATGGAAGGGAGGATGAAGATGGAGGCTTCAAAGAGGTCATAAGATCTAAAAAATGAGACCAGGATCATGTTTATGATCTCTGAGCTCAAGAGCAACTTTAGTCAAACAAAATAAGCAGAAATTCAGATTAATTAAAGAAAAAATATCAAAAAATGCTTTCAAACATCTGGTAACATAAGTTCTTCTTAGTCCTTTACTTCAGCTGCTAACAAAGTAAAGTAAAATAAAAAACAAGTAAATGGATGTTTTATGTTTATTTCACATTAACTCAAAGCCTGTGCTACATTATTCTATTAAAAGATTGCTTTTCAAATTGGCCACCGTCATTAAAATGTTACTATTTCTGGGCTGGGCTCCAAAGGTTTCAGGATGTCTCTGGTTCCAGGGCGTCCAAAGTTTGGCCCGGGGGCCATTTTGTATCTAGAATGATTTACATCGCACTACTTTATTTGTTTGATTCAAATATTGCATGCTTAGTTTATTGTTGAGCAGGCATTTTTGGTTATTTTGTGATTTTAAATGATTTTTTTAGGGTTGGACACCCCTGCTCTAGCTGTACCCCAAAGTGACTTTCTTGGTTAAAATAAACCCCAAAACAACAGATAATTTAATTAATTTGGATAGTTAAAGGTTTGGAAAGCAGCTTTATAGTGGGCCAACTCTGTGGTGATTTGGAACAGAGAAAAGCAAAGGCACAATCTGATGTCGCCTGAAAGCTAGCGTAGATCTTATCTAGGATTTTAATGATCAAACCAAGCATCTAAATTAAGGTTTAATTGATTTCCATCATCTAAGCAAGGCAAGAGGAAAAGTAGAAGCGGTTTTCCTGGTTTAGTGAAATCATTTGTGTCATGAGGCTGGCGTGAGACTGAAAGGGTGATTCTCATCAGTAACTATCTGAGGAGCTAGTTTTTGTTTCAGTTTTTCAGAGTTCCTCCTTGCCGCATTGGACTGTGCCACACAGGCTTGAAGAGCTATGATGGAAATACCCAGAGGTTTGCAGAGCATGGGAAGAGAGAGGGAAGGAGTGCAGGGGACAGGGAGTGAAAGACGTGGTTTTTAGTTCCTGGAGGATTGAGCTGGTGGCTGTTTGGTCTCTGGCAGGATGATTTGAGATGGATAGGAAACAAAAATCACATTGCCAGGGATTACTTCACAGCCTCTGCCTCTGCTTCCCCAGCAGCTGGAGATCCGCTTCTCTTCTTTTTCTCCTCACCTTCTTCCTCTTTTAACTTCCCGGATTACATCAGAGTACATCAGCAGGCGTCCTGAGAAGTTCAGGGGATGAGTATGTTTGCCTCTCTTCTGTTTCTGATCAGGTGCAGAGCTTCGTACGTCGACTGCTGGAGAGGAAGGTTAAAAACCGTGTTCACAGTGGCTAAGTTCTTCACTTGGACAGAAAGGATGATGTTTTTAAGATATTTGTTCCCTTCATGAGGTTATTTTAGGTAGTTTTCTGTCTTTGTGAGTCATTTGTTGCTGAAATTTGATACTTTTATTAAGTTTTATCTTTTTCTTGTTTTTTTATTTTACTCAATATTGTTGAGGTTTTGCAATTTTATGACAGATGGAGAGCAAAAAACAAGAATATAAAATAATATTATAAAAATAATACAAAAGGCAAGTGGGATAAGTCAGTCTCATCATCATTACCATCAGTCTACCAGGTTCTGACTGGCCTACCTTTTGTAACTTCTGAGAAGACAGCAGTTGGATGAAAAACACTGGCTCAGTTCAGCAGGAACAGGAGTTTAGCCAACGTGCAATACTTCATTGCTATTAGTGCCTATATTGGCATTGATTGATTGATGGCTTAACATTGGTTCAACTACAGATTCTCTGAATTGATGTCACAACTTTGCCCTCTAGTGGTGAAAATGAGAAGATCAAACAGTATATCTAGTTGGTTGTCATTCTACCTACATATGACTAACCATATTAAAATAAAAAAATACCTTTTGCCCTTTTCCACTTAAAAATATATTTTCATGTGTTTTATTTTTAATTTTAATATTTATATTTTGTTAGTTGTCATTCTACTTATATTATGAATTATTATAATTTCACTTTCTTACTGTTAAAGCCCAACTGTACATTTAACCTGCAGGCTACCTAAAAAAACAACATGTGTATAATATTACAATTTATAGTAAACTGCAACTAGTTGCTCTTTAACAATAAAATTTAGCAAAATAAAGGTTTTAGGCGCCAACATTAATGGATGCTATGCAGTACCCCTTTCCGCCCTACAGGGGGAAGCAGTCCGCATGTAAAAATTCAGATGAAAACACAACAAGAAGAACTCCTGCTCAGAAGTTTTTAGGTTAGTTCTAATGTTTCTGAAACAAGTTGTTAGAAAGTCATAAGCATGTTCAGTCTGGAGAGCTTTGAGGAGCACATCCAGGCTCTCATGGAGGCTTTCGTTGAGGCGGCGGTGGTGGAGCTCCGCAGGCTTCTTCTAACCGAGTGCTGGAGGAGCGGGGTGTCCGTCCAGGAGCGCTCAGCTGCGGGTGAGGGAGGCGGGGAGGACCGAGAGGACAGGCAGCAGGCTGTTGCTCACCTAACGGTAATGATGCGGCAATCGATGAGATAATAATTTTCTAATTGATAAGAAAAAGACAATTAAGTGATTATCATCAGTGTCTCTAGAAGCTGACGTCTTTTCATCTGGCTGCTCCGGAGCATACATGTGTATGTTATCTCAGTGCAGTGCAGTGCAAAAATAACATTTTATTCTTTGCACTGCAAAATGTGAATTATATGTACAAATATTTTGTGAAATATGATAAATGAACTGGAAATAAACAAGAACAGCGCAACTCTTTCCAGCAGTCACTGGGCGAAAGGCGGGGTGCACCATGGATAGGGCGCCAGTCCATTTTAAAGAGCATTCAGCAGCTTAAAAAGCAAAACAAAAAGCTTGCAGGAGCTTTGTTTTTGGTCTGGTTCTCCCGGGTCTGCTTACCCAATCCAGCCCGTGCTGCTGGGGTTCGTCACAAAACCTACAGAGCGTTCAAACCTCCTTTAATCATTGCCTAACTTGACGTTTTTCCATCTTTAGACCACTTTAGCCTTGAAATAGGTTTATTACGTGGCTCCTTAGGGACTAGTTGGACACAAAATAGCAGACAGAGCCAGCTAATGACTTTAAGGCACAGATATGCAGACACAAACGTAGTGCTCCAGACCAGTCAGCAGACCAGTCAGCATCATCGATTGTGTTGTTCCCCCTAAAAAGAACATGGCACCACAGCTTGGATTTGCAAAGTGGCTTCTGAATGAACCACAAGACTTCTGAGACCCATGTAGAGATGTACTATAACGCACGGTGGTGGAAGGGTGATGATCTGGGCTTTTTTTTACTGCCACAGGAATTGCCCACCATCCAGTTATTTTGTTGATCATGAACTGCTCTGTGTACCAGTGTATCTGAAAGCCACATATGAGACCAGCAGCCGAAGATTGGACCAAACTGGGTCATCAACAGAACATTGATCCCAAACGTAGCAACGAATCTACAACAGAATGGCTGAAAAGGAAATGGACAAAGGTGTTCCACTGGCCTACAACTCAAGAGTAAGGGCCAGAAATTCCTCCAAAATTATTCAAGGGACTCATAAAGTAGTTCAGAAGGTGACCACTGAGAGTGCTGCTGCAATGAGGTTGTAAGTTTTCACCTAATAGTGAAATAAAAATGTCCAATTATGAAAGATCTGTGTTTTGTAACTTCCAGGACCAGTTCATTTCTCTCATGAAAGTGTGCACCAAAGACGTCCTGGAGAAAACCACCACGATGGTGAAAATATCCATGTGTGAGACTCGTCTTGAACTGAGCACGAGTCCAGAGGACGGGATAAACCCCGAGCACAGAAAAAGTCAGTCATCCCGGCGCTGGAACAGGTTTCTGTTGGTTTTATCTCAGATATTAAATCAGATTCTTTGTTCTGAAATGGCAGAATCAGCAGCCAGGAGAAGCAGAGTAAGGAAGGGATTCCAGCCTGCGGTGACAAACCACAGCGATCATTTATATTGCAAAGGTATCACTGACACACATACATCTACCAAGAAGAAAACTGTATGTCATTTAAAGGACTGTTAACAGATCTCTGAGCCTACAGACGTCTTGGTTCATTAAAGTTTGTCTGTTTCCAGAAGAGCACCAGACCGAAGAGTTGAGAGGAGCAGAGAGTGAGTCTGAATCAGAGGTAGAACCTGGTAATTCTTATTTATCATCAGTTTTCTTTTTCTGGTTCTGACCCACAGAGACAAAGAGTTCAGCACAGACACCTCTGATTAACTTTGATTAACTTTAGATTAAACGATTTTCAGAAATATTCTTCTGTCCTCTCAGCTATTTCAGGCGTACATATTGAGGGCTAAATTCAGGACTACAGCTAGCCTTACCTTTGGAGTTGCGGCTGTTGCACCTTTTATCCCTATTTATTGAATGTTCAAGAAGAACAGCAATTTTTTACAGCAAATCTCAAAGTTAAAATGTTTAATTAATGTCTATTTCCGTACAAACATATTTTACACATTCAGTTTTTGTGACGACGGTTCATTTAGTTTTTAGATCGTTATGCAGAAAGATCGGCTGCAGATTAATTCTTTGCAAAGAGTCTATAAATTTAAAAAGTTTATACCTTTTTACGTTTTGTCACATTACATCTTTAACCTACTGGGTATTTTATTGGGATTTTACTGTATTTGACAGAACATAAAGTGGAATATAATGTGAAGTGGGAGAAAAATTATAAAATGGTGAAATCTGTGGCACCCATATGCATTCAGCCCCCTTTACTCTGATACCTTTAAATAAAACCCAGTGCAAGCCATTGGCTTCAGAGGAGCTGCAGAGATCTACAGCTCGGGTGGGATAATCTGTTATAGGAACTACTATTAGTCAGTTTAACTCAGTTTATTTATTTATCGCCAGGTCGCAACATGTGTCGCCTCAAGGCGCTTTACAAAGTCAGCTTAATCCAATCATACAGATTCTTTTCCATCCAATCTTACTGGGATTGGATGGAAAGTGTCTATGTTTACAAACACTTTCCATCTAAGTCTGAAAATTGTTAATCTAGATGTTTAAAGCTGGTAGAGACATACCCAGAAGGACTTGCAGCTGAAAGGTGGTTCTATGATGCAAAATACAATGAATTGAATACAAAAGTTATTTTCTTCCACTTCACAGTTATGCACTGTTTGTGTTGGGCTGTCGCATTAAAATACATTAAAGTTTGCTGTTTTAATGTGACAACATGTGCCCTGAAAGTTCACTGGAACCATATTTTTGTTGCTTGTCTTCATGTTTTACTTGTTTGGTTTCAGCCATGTTGTTCTTTTCAGGAAATGGAACGTCAGGTGAGGAAATGACCCCTGAACTTTCACCTGCTCCAGATGCTGTTTCACTCAACCCGACTCCTGAGTTGGCTTCCGGTGTCACAGAGGAAAACTCGGTCCGGGCGGATCCCAAATCTTTGAATATCTCAAAACAGAAAGAAAAGTTGTTTCAGGGGTCTTTGTGTGAGAAAACCTTCGCCAGGAAGTGCTTAATGGAGAGACACAAGCTGAAAAACACCAAACCCCACAGTTGTTCTCACTGTGGCAAGCGCTTCGCCACCCTCCACGCACTAACCCCCCACACAAGGAAACACACCGGCGACAAGCTTTACAGCTGTCTTGACTGTGGGATCCAGTTTGCCTACAAGTCTACCTTTGACCGGCACATGCGGAGCCACAGTGTGACGACGCCGGACACCTTGATGCACAATTGCCCGCTGTGCGAGATCCAGTTCACAAATATGTCCATGTTCCAGTTACACAGGTGCTCCGCTTTGCAAAGGACGTTTGTTTGCTCCGTCTGTCCAGAAAAGTTTGAGTGCCGACGAAGTTTTGCCGATCATGATCATGATCCACTCAGCAAACAAGGACTCTGTTTGTGAAATGTGTGGCAAGAGGTTCCTCTCGTCCTCGTCTTTGGCCACTCACAGAGTCACCCACTTTCAAGGGGAAAACTGCTGTGGCGAGTCTGGCCTTTGCTGCAGCGGCGCCGACCTCCTGATCAACTGCAGCAGAAAGAAACTCCTCGACTGCGACATATGCGGGAAAGCGCTGAGCCACCAGAGCGCGCTGAAGCACCACAGGCTCAAACACACCGGAGAGAAAGAGTATGTCTGCGAGACCTGTGGCAAACGCTGCGGGCACGCCAGCGCACTGCAGAACCACATGAGGGTCCACACGGGAAAAAAAACCCAGAGAGACGCCGGCCTGCAGCATGTGCGGCAAAACCTTCGCCTCAGCGTGCAGTCTGAAACGGCACATGATCGTCCACGCTGGACAGAAACCGCATGCCTGCAGTGATTGTGGGAAGGCGTTCAACAACCTCAGCAATCTCAGGAATCATGCTATGATCCCCTGCAGCATGAAGACGTTTGGTTGCAACGTCTGCGGCAGGAGGTTCGCTCAGAGCGCCGGACTCAAGCAGCACAGACAACTGCACGTCGGAAAGACGTTTGGATGCAAAGTCTGCGGAAAAGGATTCGTCCTCAAAAACCAGTTAAGGAAACACGAGAGGGGCCACCTGTCAGAGGAGGCAGGACATGATGGACCGACTGAGAAAACTGATCAAATCTAGAACTTATTTATGATAAAACTTAAAGCTCTTACTGAGGTTAAACGTGTTTCTCAGCGGATCTCAAAAGGGTTAGTTTCAAGTAAAGGTTCTGTTAACAGTTTCCTTACCTGTAAAATAAGGTCCATCCATCCATCCATCCGTCTGAGGGTTTAGATACATATAAATCAGGGTTTAGCACTTTAGTTTTGGGGGGACAGTTTGATACAGCGAGAAATAATAAACAAATGTCAAATTCTTGTTTTCTTCCCCCTGCATTTAACAGAGAAATTGAACCTCACAAACACTGGGACAGGAAATAATTTACCATTGTTACTGAGGGGGCTGTACGGTGGTGGACTATATACAGCAAGGCAGGATTTTACTTGGGACCAAACTAACAACAGTCCCAATGTCAAACAGAAGGTTAAAGTTCAAAATATTAAGTTTTTTTTACTATATTCTTTACTCTCTGTGGTTACTTTCTCACTAGACACAGAAAGGAAAAAGTGGGTAAATAAGACATTAAAGAGGGCAGAAAATTTGAGCTAATTAACACCTCATTGTATCTAATTTCTCATGAAAAAAGTAATTAGAAACAAAAATAAAGAGGGTCCAGAATAATGAGGTTTTGGCAGGAGCCTCAGTCACAAACAAACATGTTTTTACACTTGAGATTAAGGAACTCTACCAGAGAGCCAAAGTCTTTAATTAAAGTTTTTAATTAAAGTAAGTTTTAGATGAAGACACTAAATTAAATCCATTAGTGGTAAAACATTAGCCAGGATTTGGGTGGGTTTTGGAGCGCCATAAAGACAGAAACCATCTGTCTAAGAAAAAGTATTAATGTGCTCGTTAAAAGCAGATTTTCCTCTACATTTGGAAAGACTTTTGGCCTGCCGTGTTCAAGAAGATGTGCAAAAACAAACCCAGCAGGAAAGATCATTTTCTTTCATCAAGGATTTAAACCTTCCTACTGTTATTGGATTGGAAAGTTAAACGGACTAATTCTGGTCTTCTGAGGCGAAAGGCCAACATGTTGCTTCAACTTGGCCACCAGACTGAAGTGGCCAACTTCTGCAGAGGCCCGGTCCATTTAAATCAGTTGTGTTTTAGGAGAGAAAACTAACCCCCCCCCCCCCCCGATTGATTTAGAGGAAAGAAACCCTAATATTCAAAAATCAGCTCAAGGCCTGTTTTCCATCAACATGATTGGGCTGATCCCTGAACAGATGGACCACTCAGTCCGATCTTCCTTTCTAAAGATTTGGACCACCACCCCGGTCTGCCATTGCAGAGGTATGCCCTGCCATCCATGCTGCAGCCACTGCAGCCCCACAATCTGGTCCGATTCTGGTTCCCTGCTACCTTGGGTACATCTGTAATGCAATGGACTTGCCTTCCCACGAGTTCGGACTCGTACTCCTTCAGGGGATCCTCTTCCAGCACCTAACAACGTCATCAGTCCTCTCCCAAGGTTGGAGTTGTAAAACGTTTCTTCAGAACTTTCTGGAGCCCCCCAAACAGTACGTTTCCATTGCCTGCCTGAATTCCTCCACGCCTGAGGTTTTGCTTCTGCAGCCACAGAAGCTGCAGACCGTCTGGCCAGCTGATACCAGTTAGCTGTTTCAGGTGCCCACAGCCTTCTCTGCCTCCCTGAGCAGACGTATCCTAGGTTGTCAGAAAGGAGGCCCCCATTGTTGAACCTCGGTTTGAGGAGGAGCAGTGTGGCTTTCACCCTGGCCCTCTGACAGATCTTCACCCCTGCAGAGTTGCTAAGGGGGTCATGGAAATTTGGTTGTAACTCTGGTTGACTCTTTTCAACCTTACGGAGGTTCAACCACAAAATGGTGGATTGCTCCCTCCAGGTCAGGGGACATTCTTTGCCTGAGGCTGAAGAGGTCAGCTTACTTGGGGTCTTGTTACAATGCAGGAGATGGATACATGGATTTGGACTTTGCATGCAATTATGTGGGTATATATCTAAGTGACACAAGTGGCCAAAATGAACTAGGGTGGCCAGACACAACCTCCAAGATGGGGTGAGGAGCTCCGTCCTCCAAGGGAGCTCCGAGTAGAGCTGATGCTCCTCCGCAGCAGTTGAGGTTCAGGTATCTGGTGATGTCCTCTGGGAGCCTCCCTTTTGAGTTTCTGGTCACATTCGACAGTTTCAGCAGTTTGCTGGACAATCCAGATACTACAGCAATTAAACAGGCATTGCTGCTTTTAGCAGTGTGGGCCGGTACTAAGTCCTGCTGGAAAATGAAATTTGAATCTCCATAAAGCTTATCAGCAGAGGGAAGCAGGAAGTTCTCTAAAATGTCCTGGTAGAAGGCTGCGATGATATTACTTCCTAAACCATCACTGACTGTGGAAACTTCACACTGGACCTCAAGCTCCTTGGACATTGAGCCTCTCCACTCTTCCTCCAGTCTCTGGAACCTTGATTTCCAAATGAAATAAAACATTTACTTTTATCTGTAAAAAAGGTCTTTTGAAAACACAGCAACAGTCAGTCCTTCTCCTCCCCAGACTAGGTAAGTCACCTCTGACCTTGTCGCTGGTTCAGGAGGAGTGGCTCCTCACAAGGAACGTGACAACAGTAGCCCACGTCCTGGACACATCTGTCTGACGTGGCTCTGAAACTCTGCCTCCATCTGCAGTCCACACCTTACCTCTTCAGTGGGCTTTGCCTTGCACATCTGTCAAGGCTGCAGGTAACTCTATTGTTTGTGCATTTTTTTCAACCACATGTTTTCCTTCCAATTAACTTCCCATTAGTATGCTTGGATACAGCTCTCCGTGAACAACCAACTTCTTTATTAGGGACCTTTTGTGGCTTAGCCTCCTTGTGGAGGGTGTCCATGACTGTCTTGAGGACAACTGTCTTCTTCATGAATGTGCTGAAGATAACATAACGTAAAGGTTCTTTTTCACCAGTCTTAGGTAAACTGGGTTTTATTAGCTGTAAGCCATCATTGTCAAAGTTTTAATTTTAAATAGAATCACTGACATAAAACTATTTTTCGATGCACTTGTAAATGGTGTAAACGACATGGGTTCATCATTCTGTTTTACTCGCTCATCAAACAGTTTCTATTTTTTTTTCCAGCAGAAATAAAATGATCTAAAGTCCAAAGACAAAGTTTCAGAAACCTGGAGACTGTTGATCAAAACCACTTTAAAAGAAAAAGAAACTGCTTGGAAGGAAAATATTTAAAAAATGAGGGATGCAAAACAGAATCTAGTCGGACCTGTTAAAATCAACTGCTCTGTTGCATTTTATTCTCCACTAGATGGTGCTAAAGGACCAATGTCAAGCAAATAGAGGCGAACTCATGACTGTCACCAAGAGACACAGAACATATTAATACACAGGACTGACAGCAGATCAAGCAATTGTCATCTTAATAATAATCTGGAATAAATAACTTTGCTCTCTGTCTGTAGAAGACTGAGGTTTTCCTCCCTGTTTACAGCCTCTGAAGGCTGCATCTGCCTGAGCTGGTTAACTGAGGGGGAGGATAATGGAGGAGGGCGGACCACTGAAGCACCAAATGTCAGAGGTGGGGATGACTTTAATTACTGTAACTAAAAGCTGGTGAGAGACCTGGCTGTGACTTCGCTTCAGCACTAAATGAAGAGAAAACACAATTACTCTCCAGGCTGTTTTTGTACAGTTTGGGTTTATTAAAAGAAGCTAATAAATAAACCTTTTATTGTTCTTCCAATTTAACCCGGTTACTATTACTAATGAGAAGCACTGCAGGGAACACAGACTATATTCTGCTGTCAAAGTTGTGAGAAATACTAAACGACTGGAATTTATCATTTTTAAGGGAAGAACATGCTCGAAGCATTTAGAAAAACACAACATTGATTGTTTCACTGATACACAGCAGAAGCTGTAAATGAATAATCACACCTGCTTGGAAAAATAACCCAAAATCAGTTTATTAAAGCAACCCTTAGGTCAGCTGGGATTAATGCTGTAGAGGACTGAACTGATGTTTAAAATGTGCGCTAAAAGCAGACTTACTGATTTTATTTGACAATGAAAGCAACAAATAATCATATTAATTTAATTTCCTCAATGTTCTATAACAGACATTTTTTAACAGCTGTCATCCCAAAGTATTTCTTTTTTTAATTAAAAAATTGTTACTTATATGTAGGGGAAACAGGTTAAAATCAAATGAATAAACAGTAAATAATTATTTAAGTTTATTATTTCAAACTCAGACATATTTCTCCTTAAAAAACATTTCAACCACAAAAGTCTTCATGCCACATTTTGCTTTATCACATCCACAGAGGGTTTAGGGGACAGACCAACACAGAGTGGAAGGAAAATCAGGCAAGGTTTTACAAATATTAAAAGGTTAGATGGTATTTGTACTCCTGCATGAATACTTTTTAGAACCACCTTTTGCTAAAGTTACAGCTGCTAGTCTTGTGAACGTCTCTACCAGCTTTGCACTGAAAGTGAATCTTTTTCCTGTTTCTTCTTTGCAAAACAGCTCAAGCCCGATCAGTTTGGATGGAGTGTGTCTGGGAACAGCATTTGTCAAACCTTGTCACAGATCCTCAGTTGGATTTAGGTCAGGCCTTTGACTAGACCAGCGTTTATCCACCCTGGTCCTCAGGGCCCACCGGCCCGTCATGTTTTAGATGCATCTGCTCCAGCACACCTGATCCAAATGATAGCATTAACACCTGCATGTAATCAAGTGCTGCAGATGCCCGTTAATCACCCCTTTAGCTCTGGCTGGATGTTTAGGGTTGTTGTCCTGCTGGAAGGTGAACCTCCACCCCAGTTGTTTGCAGGTTTTCTTCCAGTATTGTCCTGTAGTTAGCTCCATCCATCTACCCTTCAGCTTCCATCCTAATTGCCTGCCCCTGCTGAAGAAAAGCATCCCCACCACAGGACGCTGCCAACACCATGTTTCACAGTAGCGTTGGTGTGTTCAGGGTGGTGCGCAGTGTTAGATGTGCTCCAGGGATTTGGATGCAGAACATAAAGTTCACCTCTGGTCTCATTTGAGAGGAGCATGATTTTCCATGTACGCTGTGTTCCCTACATGGCTTACGGGAAACCTAAAATAGGATTCTTATGGCTTTCTTGCCACTCTTTCATAAAAGGACTGATATTTGACGTGAACAACTAGTTGTCATGTTGAGAGATTCGCCCACCTGAGCTGTAGACCTCTACAGCTCCTCCAGAGTTACTATTGACCTATGGCTGCTTCTCTGATTAATGATCTCATGCCCAGGCTGCCAGTTTAGGCATCTTGGTAGGCATGTTTTAGAACCTAACCCTTCTCCACATCTTCCTCCCTGACTTGTCTGCTGTGTTCCTTGGTCTTCATGATGCTGTTGGTTCTCTAATGTTCTCTAACAAACCTCTGAGGCCTTCACAGAACAGCAGGAGTTAAAAATTAAACTTTGTGTTGGTCTGTAACTTCTGCTGGAAGTCCAAGCTCGAAGAACCCAGCAGGATCAGATTAAAGCAGATCAGTATATGGAGTAAAATTATGAAAAGATTTGGGTAATAAATAAGTCAAATATGAGAATATATAGACTTTCTGGTTCCTGACAGACTGACCTCCAGCGTCCTCCACCACCTTGGAACTCAGCGTGATGTCTAACTGTGATTAATGGACGATGATTTCAGGGATCACAGCCCCGACGGTCAGCAGATGACAGACTGTCAGCGGCTGCACTCTGATGGATTGTTGGGATCGGGAACATGCGATCAGCCAACAGAGATGTTCACCTATCATTTACCACAATCAGCAGATGTTTCAGGCTCAGCTTCAGTGGAAATCTGGCTTCAAACTTCAAAGTTACGATGGAAACACAACATTTTTACATAGTGTGACATTACAAAACTACAAATATGCTGCGTAAAACCCTTCCTGGACTCTCCACAGACCTGGCTGTAAATCTACAGACAGGAAATATGTTTTTCCCCTTTAATATCCTGTTTATAGCCAAATAAAACCAAACTGTTGAGTCACTGAATGTGTTGCTGGATGAGATGAACAGTAAGATGGAAAGGTGAATAACTAGATGATTGTGCAGGATAACGCATGGATGCAGGGATGAATGCTAAAGCTGTATAAGACAGAAGTCAGATCGATTCGTGTCATCTGACAGGGAACGTGGGTGTGGGAGCAGAATGTGATCCATCAGGTGGGGGCCACGGCTCGCTGACATGATGACTCCGACCTTGGGCAGACGCCGTTAATTAAAAAGTCAGCTGAGCTCTTTATCACTTACTGCTCGCCCTCACGTGTCAGCTGTGACTGGGATAAACTGGGATCTGCAACATTATCGAACCTGTTTGCTGGAAGTGAAAACTGAGCTCAGGAAGGCTGTGGATCCACAGCTTAGAAACATATGAAAACCAAAAACAGTCAAACTCCACATTCTTATGAAGGGTTTATAGGTGTAACCGACCATTTTACACTAAAATATCACATCAGCCCAAACTATTTGCAGCCCTCAGATTAATTTTGCCTGATGCCTACGACAGCAGTCCAAGAAGTTCTCGGCAGATGCAGATGGACATTTTTTGTAACTTTTAGGTCAATTTAAATTGGCAAAATCATTTAAAAATGAAAAAATGTTGGTGGCAACACAAAGTTTTTCTCTTTTTATTAAATTTTTTTCTTTTTAATTTCATAGAAAATAGAGAAACAAAAATCTGGAGCAACTTAGGCGCAACCATTCATTAAACCTGACTAAATTTAGCAAGTACTTCTAAAGAGTATCCTGTTCTTGTTCCTGAGAATGAACTAAAACATGTTTCTAGACCAAGAAAATGGAAAACAGTTGGCCTCAATATTTAGCACATTTGGCTTTCTTTCAATCAGTTTCAGAGCTACAATGATTTCCAGATGCCACTTCTTGAAAAATCGTTTTTCTTTTAAGATACTGCATGTTCCTATCTAAATCACAATTTATTTTTGAATGTTTAATTTTAAAGAAATTTTGGCTGAACAAAGCCAATCACACTATATAGTATTAATTAAATGCCAATTGTTGACATGATTTTTTTTTTAAATTATGTAACAATTTTTGTTCCAACATAACAGTTCCTTCAGATTTTCCTCACTTCTCCAGAATGAAATTTCTTGATTTTTCGGTCAGTTTTCGTAACATTCTGGACTTTGATTGGAACACGTTTACCTAGTTGGGTTTTATTATCTGTGTGTGTTCTCCAGTGAGCAACACAACTGGTTACCGATCTAGAAGGGACCTAAAATGCTCCTTTACAGTTTTTTGGCATCTGGACAAATTGTGAAGCTGCAAAGCTTGGTAAGTTTGTCAAACCTGGACTGAAATATCCACCATTAAACAGAGAGTCCTAAAAGCACAGTTTTTTTTTATCTATGATTTTTTTTTTGTGCTAATAAATAAACAGATAGTTGTGTCAGTACTTTGTTTGCAGTCTAAATCAGACCCAGTTTATAGCCCTGATCTAAGGTCTGGCCCTTTATACATTTTTCAATGAATGTGCATTAAAATATGTTATATAAAATCAATATGTGTATAAAAAAACTCTTTACTTTTAGAAATGCATATTTTTTTACAGAAATAATTGAATAAGGAATAAAGTTTGGTTTGGGAACTCAAACATTTTCCCATGCTTAATGATAGTCTCATACTTTTTCAGAACCCGAGTTCTAAGTGGAAAAAATCAACTGGAAAGCTGCATAAAATTTAAGTTTTAATAAAGTCGAGGATTCCTCACCAACTCCTAGTTTAGAATACATTATGGCTGCATGTATAATCGGCTATGATTGCGATAATCTGGCCTTGGATGCAGCGAGCACATTCAGTCCATTTGACCAGCTGGCCGCACAAACAACTGCAGAAACATCGAGAAACGTTTTACCAACAAATTATTCATTTTAATGCCAATTAATAATAAAAAAGGCAAAAGAACGTCTTATTGCTCACAGAGCAGAAGAAGAGAGATCTGTGACTCATATTCGGTGTAGTTCTCCAAAATCATTAGCAAGGTCTTCCACTGAACAGTTCCTTTGGTCCCACGACTGAGTTTTTTTTTTTGAAGCTCATGTCTGGGGATATTTTTTTATTTCAGAAGTCTAATTTTGAGCCTTATTACAGCTTCCATAGTGTAGGCCGTTTTAACTTAGGGATCTTTACTTAAAAAGGATATTATTCATTGGAGGTGTCCAACTATACCATAAGGACAAAGTCTTTTGATATCCAGAAAATAATGCATTTCTTATTGGTTGCTGCATTATTGGTTGTGCAGTTGTTGCACAATGTTATGACCAATATCCAATCCAGAAGTGAAGTTATAGTGTAATTGTTCTTGTTTGTTTTGGAAAACCTTCGAGCACACAAATCTGTCAGCTGCTTCATAGGAACAAATGATCATTGTTCATGAATGTCTCCTGTTAATCTGAAACAGTATTCTTCTATAAAGAATAAAACCAATAAAAACAGATAAAGTTATTGAGTTGCTTGGGATTAATGGCTTTAGAGAAAACGTGCAGCAGTAAATGATGCATTAATGTTTCCTCTTGGTCCTCCTGATGAAAGAGGGCTTGATTTTATTGGCTGACAGGGAAAGGTCAGGGTGGGGGAAAACCACCCTTGGGCCTCTGAAGATGGAGTGATATTTCATGTGAAGAAATCAAAACAAGGTCTCTAAATGGATCCTGTGGGGAACGAAGACCCAGCTGCACCACTGACATGAGGAGAAGAGGAGAAAGAGAAGAAAAGCAAAGGAAGGGGCTCGCTCAGCGATGAGAGCTGGACAAGGATCAGGTTTGACATTCTGCTTGTCATTTAGCTTAATTCCTGACTGACTTTCATTTCCTCCATCCTGTGAAAGGCATTTCATCTACTGTGCGCACAACTAGAAAAACATAAATGATTAAAGTGCCTGTGACATCGAATTTTCATGATTAATCCAATTACATTTATGGAAAGGAAACACTGATCAAATATTTTAAAAAGTAAATTCATGCTACTGAAATGAACAGTTGAGATATATGGTCATGAATTTCACTAAAAAGGCATTTCCAGACTACTCACCTGTTAATGAACGATCATTTTCATGTAGGTGAAGTTTAATTTCACCTGTTTTAAGTGAAAACAAAAGTCAAAGGCCATTACCGTCCTGCCAAGCACTGAGAATATTCCTAGCTTTTCACGTTATGTTTCACATTTAGTTGTCACACATTCTTGGTCATTTTTTTTTATGATTTCAATAGTTTTTTGGAATTGTGCATTCATCTTTTGCTTGTTTAAAAAATGTGTTTTTAAATATTATATGGCTGTGGCTCTAATAAAAAAGAATAAAACCACAATAGTTGTAAATATATCGTTTAACTATGTTTTGATGATTGGATAATAATCTTGTTTTAAAGAATGAGGAATACAAGCAGAATAAATTACCTACAATAGTTTAGGGGCTGGACGGTGGCACAGTTGGTAGCACTGTTGCCTTGCAGCAAGAAGGTGCTAGTTCAACTCCCAGCTGGGGGTCTTTCTGCATGGAGTTTGCATGTTCTCCCTGTGCATGCGTGGGTTCTCTCCGGGTACTCCAGCTTCCTCCCACAGTCCAAAGACACGCCTGTTAGGTTAATTGGTCTTTCTAAATTGTCCTTAGGTGTGCGCATGATTGTTTTTGTGTTGCCCTGCAATGGACTGGCAACCTGTCCAGGATGTACCCCACCTCCCCCCCATAAACTGCTGGAGATAGGCACAAGCTTCCCTGCGACCCACTAAAGACGAAGCGGTATAGAAAATGACTGACTGAGATTAGGTGTAAATGTATTTTATTGTTTCATAGTTCTGTTTTTACTACGACTGGAATCAATGAAGATTTTCTTTAAAAACATGAGATACTGTGGCTAAGTTGTTTATTATTATTAATATGTTTTAAAAGCCAAAGTCAATAAAGATTTCAAAAGAAAAAGAAGTACATACCACAGCTGGTATAGGAAACAGTGCCCCCTTAATTTCCGGAGTGCAATGGTACCATTTCCAAATATGGTATGGGTTTGTCATGTGGTCTGTCCCCACGCTTTTTGTTTTCTGCAGCAATGTCCTTCTCGATACTGAAGGCCGGAGTCAATCTGCATGAATCATACCGCACCACCAGGAAACAGAACCAGCACAACATTTGGATTTTCAAAATAATTCACTAAAGACAGACTAGATCTCGCTATATTAATAAATACACACATATATTTATATATACACGTGTGTATATATTAGCAGTTGTTAACATCAGATCAATTAGATCAGTTACTGTGTTAACTAAGGTATTGTAAACCAAACAATTAAACAATAAATGCACCAAATTAAGCAACATATAAAGCTTCTCTGCACTCAGTGGACTCACCCATTGTAGAACAAAGCCCATGAAAATATCTGGATGCATAAAATAAAAAATAAAGCAGTTTAACTGGTTTAACTTCCACAGAATGAGTTGTTTTGGACTTGCTACCGCATTTATCGCTGGCATTTATTGTGCAATCTACGTATGGCTCTTGGAGCTCCTCTGGGCTTCGCAGTTGACTGGACCGGACCGGAGCAGATACAATAAATCCAGGGTTACAGTAAATATGGCACTGAGTGAAACAATCGGAGGTGAAGCTGAGCAGCATGGAGCAGTAGCAGCGACACAATGGATGATTCAAGATCTTAAGACACTACCTGGTGTCATTTTTTATACTAGAATCTTTAGAGAAACATTTATTTAAATATATTATATGCATGTGTAATTTATCTTATTTTAATAATAATGTCAGATTATTATTATGAGTAATTTAAATAATAGTTTCAGATTTTTAATTATTAACAATAACTACTGGTATTTTGCAACAAGGAAGTGTTCCTACCTGCTGAGCCTTGAACCGTTTAGCAATAGCAGCAATCAGTCTTTTCACATCAGATGCTCTGAACAGCGTGGCTACAGACTCTGCTGCAACATTTTCCTTCTTCTGTCAGATATCTGACCTCTGACCAAGGGCGTAACTTTGGGTCTAGCATTGGGGGGATTAAGCTCTCAGCCTAGTTGTTTATTTACGGAATCATTTACTTTTGTAAAAAGGACTCAGGCTAATTTTACCTTTCTGTTTTAGAAATTCATCGTCTTCCGCTTATCCGGGACCGGGTCGCAGGGGCAGCAGACTCAGCAGAGACACCCAGACATCCCTCTCCCCAGACACCTCCTCCAGCTCCTCCGGGGGGAGCCCAAGGCGTTCCCAGGCCAGGCGAGAGACATAGTCCCTCCAGCGTGTCCTGGGCGGTCCCCTGGGCCTCCTCCCGGTGGGACGTGCCTGGAACACCTCCCGAGGAAGGCGTCCAGGAGGCATCCGGTATAGATGCTCGAACCACCTCAACTGGCTCCTCTCGATGTGGAGGAGCAGCGGCTCTACTCCGAGCCCCTCCCGTATGGCCGAGCTCCTCACCCTATCTCTAAGGGAGTGCCCGGCCACCCTATGGAGGAAGCTCATTTGTATCCGGGATCTCGTTCTTTCGGTCATGACCCAAAGTTCATGGCCATAGGTGAGGGTAGGAACGTAGACCGACCAGTAAATCAAGAGCTTCGCTTTTCGGCTCAGCTCTCTCTTCACCACAACGGACTGGCACAGCGCCCCCATTACTGCGGCAGCCACACCGATCCGTCTGTCGATCTCCCGCTCCATTCTTCCCTCACTCGTGAAGAAGACCCCGAGATACTTAAACTCCTCCACTGGAGGCAGGAACTCCCCTCCAACCTGAAGAGGACAAGCCACCCTTTTTTCCGGTCGAGAACCATGGCCTCAGACTTGGAGGAGCTGATCCCCATCCCCAAACCAGACCCCCTCCGGCCCTTGGCTGCGCCTAGAAATCCTGTCCATAAAAGTTATGAACAGGACCGGTGACCAAGGGCAGCCCTGCCGGAGTCCAACATGCACTGGGAACAGGTCCGACTTAGTGCCGGCAATGCGAACCAGGCCCGAGTTTTTGCCTCTGCCACCACCTCACGGTACCCGTCAGCTACCTCAGGAGTCACACAAGCCAACCACAGCCGATAGGACTCCTTCTTCAGCTTGACAGCGTCCCTTACTGCCGGTGTCCACCAACGGGTTTGGGGATTGCCGCCGCAACAGGCACTGCAGACCTTACAGCCGCAGCTACGGGCTGCAGCGTCGACAATAGATGCGGAGAACATGGTCCACTCGGACTCGATGTCTCCAACATCCCCCGGAATCTGGTCAAAGCTCTCCCGGAGGTGGGAGTTGAAAACATCCCTGGCCAAGGGCTCCGCCAGACGTTCCCAGCAGACCCTCACTATGTGCTCGAGCCTGCCATGTCTGTCCGGCTTCTCCTCCTCCAGCGGATCCAACTCACCACCAGGTGGTGATCAGTGGACAGCTCAGCCCCTCTCCTAATCCGAGTGTCCAAAACCTGCGGCTGAAGGTCTGATGATACGACAACGAAGTCGATCATTGACCTCCTGCCTAGGGTGTTCTGGTGCCAAGTGCACTGATGGACACCCTTATGTTTGAACATGGTGTTCATTAAGGACAATTCCTGACTAGCACAAAAGTCCAGTAACAAAACACCACTCGGATTCAGATCGGGGAGGCCATTCCTCCTGATCACGTCTCTCCAGGTGTCACTGTCGTTTCCCACGTGGGCGTTGAAGTCCCCCAGCAGAATAATGGAGTCCCTGGGAGGGGCACTATCCAGCACCCCTGACAGGGATGCCAAGAAGGCCGGGTACTCCGCAATACCGCTCGGCCCGTAGGCCGAAACGACAGTCAGAGACCTGTCCCCAACCCGAAGGCGCAGGAATGCAACCCTCTCATCCAACGGGGTAAACCCCAACACGAGATGGCTGAGCTGGGGGGCAACAAGCAAACCCACCCCAGCCCACCGCCTCTCCCTGTGGGCCACTCCAGAGTAGAAGAGAGTCCAGCCCCTCTCGAGGAGATGGGTTCCAGAGCCCACGCTGTGCGTGGAGGCAAGCCCGACTATTTCTAGTCGATATCTCTCGACCTCCCGCACATGCCCAGGCTCCTTCCCCCCCAGCGAGGTGACATTCCACGTCCCTAGAGCCAGCCTAAGCATCTGGGTATCGGGCCGCCAAGGTCTCCACCTTCGTCCGCCGCCCAATCCTCTTTGCACCGGTCCCTCACGGTTCCCCTTGCAGGTGGTGGGCCCACTGGGGGATAGTCTCGCGTCTCTCGTTCAGGCTTGGCCCGGCCGGGTCCCGCGAGGAGCAACCCAGCCACCAGGCGCTCTCCGACGAGTCCCGACCCCAGGCCTGGCTCCAGGGTGGGACCCCGGCTCCGCCGTACCGGGTGACGTCATGTGCCTCGATTTAATAGTCGTCATGAAGGATTCTTTAACCGCTCTTTGTCTGACCCGTCACCTTGAGCCTGTTTGCCATTGGAGACCCTACAGGGGGATTTAAGCCCCAGACAACATAGGATCATTCGAGCACTCAAACCCCTCCACCACATTAGGGTGGCAGTTCAATTCATTCTAATGCTTTTACTACTTTCCTGTTTTCTTTACTCTGCAGTTTTTCTGTTCCAAATCAGTTTGACCTGGTTTTAATTTTTTGTTAGTAGTTGACGTGAAGGCTGAAGAGAAACAGTTTATAATTGATGAAAAAACCTTTTGGCTGAAGCAGATAATGACAGATTTTGTGATATTTAGAAAAAAACATGAATTATGCTGTGAGCTTTCTAGACATTTTATTAAAATATGTTCCTCCTTTCATGAACCTGTTGTTTTCCAGCCCTTCATTCCACTTAGTCTGTTTTTCTCCACTGAGCCATTAGTTCAGTCTTTACTATTAAACACTTTCTGTAGAGAAAGAGGTGTTTAAAATAGAACATGGAGCCTCATCCTGGACCTTTCTTGGACTCTCACCATTTGTCCTGTTATCAGTACTAATATTATAGTTCTTAATAAATGTATACATAAAGTAGTATGTATGTATTACATTGAGTAAAACTGTACCCTTGTTTAATGAGTTTTACTTTATATAATATTATATATTACATGAATTATTTAGAAAAAAATAAAACAGTTAACTTATTAATGGTCCACCTGTAATTAACTATGATTTATTTCCTATAAATCATTTTTGGCTTGTCCTCTTCAGGTTGGAGGGGAGTTCCTGCCTCAAGTGGAGGAGTTCAAGTATCTTGGGGTCTTGTTCACGAGTGAGGGAAGAATGGAGCGGGAGATCGACAGACGGATCGGTGCGGCTGCCGCAGTAATGGGGGCGCTGTGCCAGTCCGTTGTGGTGAAGAGAGAGCTGAGCCGAAAAGCGAAGCTCTCGATTTACCGGTCGGTCTACGTTCCTACCCTCACCTATGGCCATGAACTTTGGGTCATGACCGAAAGAACGAGATCCCGGATACAAATGAGCTTCCTCCATAGGGTGGCCGGGCACTCCCTTAGAGATAGGGTGAGGAGCTCGGCCATACGGGAGGGGCTCGAAGTAGAGCCGCTGCTCCTCCACATCGAGAGGAGCCAGTTGAGGTGGTTCGAGCATCTATACCGGATGCCTCCTGGACGCCTTCCTCGGGAGGTGTTCCAGGCACGTCCCACCGGGAGGAGGCCCAGGGGACCGCCCAGGACACGCTGGAGGGACTATGTCTCTCGCCTGGCCTGGGAACGCCTTGGGCTCCCCCCGGAGGAGCTGGAGGAGGTGTCTGTGGAGAGGGACGTCTGGGTGTCTCTGCTGAGTCTGCTGCCCCCGCAACCCGGTTTCGGATAAGCGGAAGACGACGAGTACGAGTACGAGTACGAGTATTTCCTATTAATTCTGCAGCTTTAAACAACCCAGGGCTTAATGTTTAGGATCAGAAGATATGAAAGAGAAGAAGGAGGCTTACTTTTGCTCTTTCTACAATATATTACTGACACCAGGAGATATGTTCCTGGTTTATTGAGCAACACCTGGTTCTGTCTGCATGTAGAACTGGACTGGCTGCAGCCATGAGATGCAATGTGGAGATCTGAAGGACCTTTTAATGTGTTTAGTAGCTTTAGGATTAAATGCTTTGATTTTGACTAAGGTGAAGGATCAAAAATTTTTCACATCATGATGCAGATCCAGCCAGAAGGTTACAGAGAGGGTTCTACTGTTTTCTATCACGGCCAGGCCATTTAACTTAACCTGTAGCACAGGTGAAAGTCCCTCATCATGACCCTGATGATGCTCATTAGTGAACCTCCACCTGATATATTGCTGGGTGAATCAGTGATTAGCGCTAGCTTACAATTAGCCCATTTTGAGCCAGCTCTCAGGTTTAACGCTAACTTCAGTCTGGGTTAAGCCGCTCTGCTTCCACCTGTTCCTGGGTGCACACACCCACCAGACTCCCTCTGTCTGGTTGGCTGCACAGCTGCTCTGAAATGACCCGACTCCCCTATTGTAGCCCTGTTTGATGCGCTCAGTGTAATCTTTTGGGTAATTAATGAGGCAGGCCAACGCTCCTGGACTGAACAGCCGTTCTGGATTTCTCCAGAACGGACAAATTGCCAGTCCGCCTGAGCCTGTGCTCGTAGTTGTGCAGTTGTGGTACCACGCGTGCGCAAGCAGCCATGCAGCGGGCAGTGATTATATGAAACACAATAGAATCAAATCACATTGTTTTTAAATAAAAATGTGAAGTCTGTCATTTGGGGGTCTAATACATCTTTTGAACAGACATGAACTCCTAAATGTCTTCTTTTGTGAGATTGAAGGCTGTTCTGAAAACATCTGGAGCTTCAGCCCCAGAGGTCCAGGTGACCGGTCTACCAAAGCACCTGGGTACTAATGTATTTCGGAGCTAGTCTACATGACTGCCATTCAGTGTCTGTGTGTACAGGTGTGTGTGAGCGGCCTAGAGAAAACTAACTTAACAATACATATATATTTACCTCATTTTGATTTTTGCTCTTTTACAAGGTGTTGTTGTCGACCAACAGTGAAAAATCATCTGTCCGCTTTTTTGAGAGTACAACCACTCTCACCAGTGACTGAATCAAAAGTACAGCAAACAGTGAATCCTTGGTGCAGAAAGTGGGTTGGGTGATATCAAGTTTTTGGGAGGAGAAGGGGGGTTACATTACCAGATGATGATGTTATTTTGCTGGCAAATGAAAATAAAAGAAAATCAACAAGTTATTCATGAGGGATATATTTGTAAATCAGAATTATGTTATTTTATTGGGGGGGTTTTATTGACTGGATCAGATTACCTCCGCAAATTATCTCCTTGCCTCTGACATAATTTCTCTTGTGAATTCAGGGGTTTGTTGTTCAAAGCAGTTTGCTGAGAAGTCCTCCGGTCAAACCTGGCTGTGCTTGGTGGGACCAGCCCATCTGTCCCTCCTCAGTTTTCCAGCTCTGATCCAGGCAGCTCTGATCCTCTTCACTTCAGGAAAGTAGTGTAGAGTAACGAGTGCTGTCGTAGTATTGCTGCCACCACTAGCAATGCAGCGTTTCACCATATTAGCGCTGTTTTTAATGCAACTTGGCTTCTACCTGAACCATTTATCACTGGCACTCACACAATAAATGACCGGAGACTTCCCCTTAGATGTCATTTCTGAGCGATGTAACTATTTGCTTTGCTCCATGTTGGAAAAATCTAAAGAAATTCTTCGAGCTTCTGAAATAGATATTTGAAGGTTTGTCACCAACCTTAAAATTCAAGATGGCTGCCTCACACAAAACAGTAGTGATGGTGGCAATGTACTTTTTATTTGTACGTTCGACTGTTTGTATCTCACTAACCGGGTGGCAAACATAACCTAATCTCTATGAGCAAATGTGTTGCAGCAGAGATAAAAATTTTGTGTCACATTTTGCTATCAAGCTAAATATGATACAGCCCGACATTATTCATACTCAGAGCAGATTTAGATTCAGAGCAGATTTAAATTTAAAATGATTTAGATTCAACCAAAATGTTTACTTCTGATCAGAAATGAGACAGCTATCTTAAAAAAAACTTTGTAAATTTAGTATCAATTTAGTTTTTATTTATATTATAATAAAACAAAATCGGATTAAAAATAATTTAAAGCCTTCTGAATGATCCATGGAAAAATCTTTATTGGCTTTATAGCAAAGAAACCTTGATTTCAATTGCTGACAAGCTTTTTGCATGTTTGCACTGGTATTTTACTGGTTTATCTCATCTGTGATAAACCTGCATCTTGCCCAGGGTTCAGGTCCCCAATGACCCTGCATGGGTATGGGGGTATAGGCATGGCGAATCTTGTGACAGCTTAGAACCCCCTGCTTGCCTGGGTGACCCAGGAGATATTGCATCCACAAAGAGCAACTTGACAAAGGCATCTGTTGTACACCTACCAATTAAAATCTTCTTGGTTTAAACGTTTTGGTGACAGAGACTTAATTTAAAGCTAATTTATCCATTTCTGCCGCTTGGGTCCGAGCTGGGAACATTTTATGTGCAGTTTTACCGGTAATCTATTAGTGAGCTTAGTGGCTCATACGACCTCATATCATGCTTTGGGCATAGACGATGGACGGACGGACGGATAGTTTTTGAGGGGTTTTTCATCGAATGTGAGACTGACCAACGTAGCGTATCAGTGCAACAGGTTTATCACAGCAGTTTGATGCTTGATAAAACCAATTCTCCATTATTTGTCTTGTAAATCTTAAGACAAAAACACTGAATGACAACACATTGGAGCTCATTTGAACATCATCGATCCTTAGCCCTCATTTGTTGGTATCTCCATCAATGCAGCCAGCTAGAGTGGAGTAATTTAAATGAGCTCTGCTTGAGCAACATAAATTCAGGTTGGACTGGGATTTCTTAATTTATGAGTGAATGGTGTCAGTGGGCAAAGGGGATCATATCAATCATATTTTAGCTTAAGAAAGTGTTATAATGAAAGTAGGGCAATTATACAAGACATTAACAATAAAAAAAAGGCATTTAGTACCGGGAGATCACTTTTATGCTGATAGACCTCTGGTTTTCTATATTAGAAAGAAACCCAGCGCACTGTTAGAATGTGAAGTTTAAAAGGAGAAATAAAAACCCAAAAGCATCCTCTCCTGGGTTCACCCAGAGCAGCAGAGGCTTAACAGAATCCCTCTCCTCTGTTAAATTACTTCCTCAGCCTTGTCTCCATGTTTTTAATTATGTTTCCATCTCCGCGGCTGTTAATAAGGTTCCTCCTTCCCTTCGTCTTTGTTCAACTTGTAGTTTCCTTTGCCTCTACAGTTGGATTACCACAGACTCATTTAATAGAAAATACCTTTTCTTAATCACGGCAGGTTTGTGTTGCTGAATTGAAGCTCTGCAACAGGCGGAGGTCGTTTTTCTCTTCCGGATCCTAAAGTTTAGACCTTTTTCCCCATCCCTTTTTCTTTCTCACTGCCTTCACAGTGGGAACAAGGAGCTTAGAGTGTGAATGTGAGTGGGCTCGCATGTGCGACTAATCTAGCTTCCTTAATGGTACCATTAGGGTGTTTCATTGGGGGGCCAAATAGGTTGAGGCTGGTCTTAATGGAGCCTCTGCGGCTCTAAACTGAAATCACAGTCAGGTGAATGCAGAAAGACATTTTGCTCTGGCAATAATAAGGCATAACAAGATCTGCAAAGTGTTCGGATCGTAAAATCAATACTAAACTGAAATGTTGCCATGGACACCAGGAAGCTCATGGAGGAGAGTGCAGCGGCGCCACCGATCTTGCTCTGGAATACCAAGGCTGACTGTTTGCACTGTTTTATCCTGTGAGAAAGAAAATTTGCCAATCTGAGAGTGGAAAGAATATTGTTTATGTTGGAAATACATATAGTAAAATATGGATAAAATCTTCTGCTGTCTCCATCATGTGTTAAAACTACTACTAAAAATGTTTTCTTAAAAAAAACCCACATTTGTCGCCATCAGGTTATAACAGCTTTAGGATCATAAAACTGTTGCAATCAGGCCTAAAATGTTGTTCCCAAGCAGGTTGAACAAGTTTAAACTGAAGCAAAAAAACAAAATTTTAATCTTCTGCTATTCAGGAATGTGACTAAGAAGACCCCGTTGAGTTGAACTCAGGGTATGACTCTGACTGATCGACTAACATTTTGAATTCTTCTTTGTTCGAACAATCACCCAATTCTTTTCCCCAGTTATTGTTAATATGTACATTTATTTTGCATTTTCTCATTTTCCTAGTGCAAAATTAAGAGTGTCATGATCCTGTAGTGTGGGTGTGAGTTTTTGTGTTTGTGTGAGACTCTGGCCTGAAGAAAGGATCTCTTCTGGATGGCGTGGCGGGCTTCCTGCAGAGCCCACACCTGACTGCTGTCATCTTTATCAGACTGCAGGGGATTTAAGGAGTTCTTGAATGACCAACGTTCACCTGATGATCAGGTGAATTGGTAAAGTCAAGCCTCCCTGTGTTACTTTTCGATTATTTACCTCTGCTTTGTGGGAGAGTCGTCTTTGCATGTATTCTTACCTCAGCTCACTGCTTACATCCTCTGTGCCTCCCAAGTTGAAGCTGATGTTGGTTTCCATAGCAACCACAGGCCAATCATTGCCGTTGCCTCTGTGACCATTCCTCTTTCCTTTTTAGGTGCTGCCAACCCACAGTCACTGGATCTCCTTCAAGCAGTGCATTACTGTTTTGTAAAAAAGAACCTTCACCGTTTCTATTCTGCGTCTCCTGATTGATTCAGTTTCTGTGTCAGTAAACTAAACTCAAACATGACCAAAAGATAGGATGGAGCAGAAAAGGGGACAACTCTGTAAATGTTTGGCAGAAGTTCAGGTTTACTTTCTGTATAACTGGGCAAGCCTGGACACCCTTAGATAAAACTGAAAGACTATGATTTAATGGAGGTGAAGAGGTGTGAGGATGTAACACGTTGTTGTGCTGAAATGAGTTCTTATCTTCTGTGATGTGATGCATTACTGGACATGGTCTTTCTCCCATATTATTTAATAATTTCAATTTTGACATGTTTTTGGACGTTGTTTAAGTCAAAGAGCAGTCATTTCTAAGTCGTCATCCATAGACACATCTAGTATGCTAAAAGGACATTAATACAGTTGACACATTGAAGTACAAGAAGATAATCACGAGACATTTCTGTAAAGTAGACTAACTCTGTTGCTTTCTTTCTTTTATTTTTTCAGGGTGTAGGGTACAGCTTTATTTAGAAAAGCATGTATTTCAGCACCGGAGCTCATGGACAGCTCCTAATCGTTTCCAGGGAAACAATTAAAACTCTCCTTTTTATGGGTGAGCATATCTCTCATTTCCCC
This sequence comes from Crenichthys baileyi, assembly GCA_036173005.1. Classification (NCBI taxonomy): domain Eukaryota; kingdom Metazoa; phylum Chordata; class Actinopteri; order Cyprinodontiformes; family Goodeidae; genus Crenichthys; species Crenichthys baileyi. The sequence goes on along the minus strand of JAHHUM010001326.1, from coordinate 41,073 downwards.
CACTCCATTTTCTCTTTTTATGGAGTGGTGAAAATGTCTTTTAGTTCAGGGAACAGATATTTGATGCATTAGTATGTCTTTAAACCAAAGCAAACAAAGATTTTGAAATAAGGCTTACACAACTATTATCACTGGGGGCAATGTTTCTTTTTTGGAGAATATACGTTAACACATTGAACTTTTTGAAACTGTCATTCCAGGAAGTGATTAAATGGCAAAGTGGAAAAGCAAAGGAAATGAGCATCTGCATTAGTTTCTACTTGCTTTCTTAATGGAGTTAAAGAGATCTTCAATTAACAAGCCATAGTACCATCAATCCATCTATTGTTCGCCATCTAACTGAGATCACAACTGCCGCTCACTGGAAAATTTCTCTCTTCCGGGCCATTCTCTGTAGGGATGGTTTGGCATGAAATTCTCAGAAGATCATCGGTTTCTAAGATACTCTGACCAGACTGTGCAACATCAACAGCCACGCCACATTTAAAGTCACTTAAATCCCCTTTCCTTCTCGTTCTGATGCTCAGCTTCGGTTTAGCAAGCAATCAAACAGGTAAACCTAAAATGCACCTAAAAAGTGAATTAACTACAGCATTATTTAAGCTCCAGGTCTTCTTGCCCTTTCAGCTGTTTGTTTTGCACCTCATACAAGTTATGCATTTATCTGTGTTAGGCACCGTTTCAGCAGTCCCTTTTCTTGTTGGTTCAATAAAGTAATTTATTCTTTCATCTAGCTGCTTTCCGAAAAATACAGTGTGGAGGGTCAGTGGGGGTCTTCCAGGATGAAAACAACCCAAAGAACACAGCCAGGGCAACTAAGAAGTTGCTCCTTAGTTGCCTCCTTAGTTAGGAACATCTCCCAGAGCACACCTTGAACTTTTCCACATATTGTCACATTACACGTTACACGGACATTACATGTCCACAAAGTATTGACTCAAGGGGGCTGAATACTTTTGCACAGTGCCCTTTTCAGTTTTTTATTTGTTAAAAAAAGAGAAATCACGTATAGTTTTCGTTCCACTCACAATTGTATACCACTGTGTTGGTCTTTCACATAACATTTCAATAAAATATATTTATGTTTGTGGTTGTAATGTGTCAATATGTGGAAAGGTCCAAGGGGTAGAAATACTTTTACAAGTCACAGTAACTTCTTGTCAATGCTAAGGAAGTGAATCAGCCAATCACATGGCAGCAAAGCAATGCATTTGGGCATCAATAAGTGGTGGAGACTCCTTATCTACTGGGATGTTCATGTGCGACCCCCTCTTGGGTTGGCAGAGAATGGTCCAAAAAAGAAAATACACAGTGACCTGCAGCTATGTGGACGACAATGCCTTGTTGATGTCAAAGGTCAGAGGAGAATGAGCAGACTGGTCCAATGAGTCTTTATTTTACCTCCAACATTCAGAACTGCCCTGTATCAATGTTTCAGGCTTGTGGTGGTGGTGTAATGTTGTGGGGATATTTCCTTGGCAAATTTTGTTTCCCTTAGTATCAATTGAGCTTTGTTTTAATGACACAGCCTTCCTGAGTATTGTTGCTGAATATGCCCATCTCTTTATGACTCAGTGACCTAATGCCTACTTCCAGCAGGATAATCCACCATCTAATATATGTGTGTAAAGTGGGCGGTGAAAACCTGGCTTCTTCTGTCACCAGTGCCCCGGGTCTTTAATCTTTGTCTGTAACATTTCTTAACCCTCTCCGACACCCAACTCAGCTGCTTACTAGGTCTTTCTCTCACTGGAGGGACTATATCTACTTCCTTGCCTCGAGACACCTTGGGATGTCCTTACACTTACACCCTTTAAAGACAGTACATGGGTAGGTGTACCCGAACATGCATGTTGAGATTGCAACTGGCAACCTTCCAGCTGTAACGCAGGAGTGCTAACCACAGGATTCCACTGCAGTCCATTTTTGGGTGTGTTACATTTGTGTTGGAAAAAAGTCTTGCTACATGTTTGAGTTATATAACTGTTGGACCTCACAACATAAAGCTCTGGTGTCTTGTGTTCCCTTTTTGCTTACATGCACAGATCATGGACTTATTTATTAAACCAGTTCTTTAATGAGCTTCAAATGGAAACATCCCGGCATAACTTAACCACAACTTTGAATTTTCTTTTTGTACAGATTTAAAACTTTGACTACAATGTTGCACGCCAGCTCTCGTCATTCAGATGACAGAATCATTTATCTTGCAAGCTGTGGTCAAGGATCAAATTATTGTCCTATGTCCAGAGGCAGTAGCACTACAATATATTTTTTTAAGTATTGTGTAGTAAATTGACTGAAATGCTCAGAGTACATTTAAAAAAATAAGAAATTACTCAAGTGAATATAACTGAGTAAATGTAACTAGTTACTAACCACCTCTGCATGTCTAGTAGGTTTACACTTCATAAGGCTGGCAGGAGTGTGGATTTTAACAGCTTCTTATGTAAACAGATCTTTTTTATTTAGTTTACTAATAGATTTAAGGACAAACTAAGTGAACAATTTGAGTTGAAATATTAGCGTTAACATGAATCTGTGCTGCTAATGATTTGAGGTAAGCGGTTATTAGTTGTCCCCTGAAAATATCCCATTTGTGAACACCAAAGTGCTTCTAAAATTAGATTTTTTCTTTGCTTTATTAGTATCTGCAGGATTCTCCATACTCACCATCAATCAGCGCCTCCATACTGAACTCTCTGTGGCTTGCTAAGCAGCCGGCAGGCGGGGAAAACCTTTTCTTTCTCTGCACCCTCACCTCTTTCTCCTTTGCTTTACTGTTTTTCACTCATTGTCGTGCCCCGCAGTGAGATCTGTCTCAAGGTTATCCTTCAATTGCAGGTTTTTGTTTGAGGCTTGTGTCTCTGAATGCGCGTCAGACTTAAAGAACTTGTATTGATTTCAGCTGCCGGCTGAAACTGTCAGCTGCCTTGAGTCCTAGAGAGCTGCACAGGGACAGTGTTCAGAAATGAGATATATTTCTGAGTTTACTCTGCATTTAGTCCAGGTCCCTCTGCGGTCTCGCTCCGTGGACTCAAGAATACAGATACATCTGAGCTTTTCAGGCAAATTCTTCTGTCACAAATTATGTAAACAATGATTGGGGATTTTAATATTGTATTTTCATTATTTATCAACACCTTAAAGTAGTATTTGGCTAACTCGTTAGAGCAGTGTTTCTTAATTTGGTCCTCTGAAACCACTATACTTTATTCCCTGTTATAATATACCAAATTAAAATCTTACCTTTTAATCGGTTGGAGAAGTAAAAAGCAACCAAAAGCCAACACAGAAACTTTCTCCAGGCAAATCTTCCAAACAAGCCTGTCAAAAACAGATGATGTGAGGTCACTATGTGGTTCTTTATTCATAATTAAGGTTTAACTGACTGCTTGGAATGAAATGTTAATGCTCTATGAGCACCCCCAAGTGGTCACATACTAATTATAAGCCACATTGATGTGAAAATAAGTCATGACCTTTAATGGCAAGCATGAGGCATGCCGATGTGAGTGAGACATCTAAATAGCATAGTAATATTATTGGGTTATTGCTGCCTTGTTTGAGTTGCTTTCACAATGATTAGGTAGCAGTGGTGCACATGTGCGATATACCAGGTGATGCTGAAGTGTTATTTTTCTACGGCATCACGTCTCCCTTTGCCATTGAAGAAAAAGGCAGATATGTGAAGGGTTATTAAAGTGTTATTATTACCTTTCATAAATACAAATCCTGATAAAACATAGAAATGTCTTCTTTTAAGATATTTTCTCGGCACTAGAGGCCTTTATTTTTCATTTTTTCATCAGTAGGCAGACAGGAAAGAGGGGCAGACATTCTGCAAAGGTCGCTGGGTCCAGGACTTAAACCTGGGACGGCCTTGAGCATAGAGGACTGTAGCCTCTATATATGGTCGTGCTCTTAACCTCTACACCACCAGCTCCATGCCCAGAAATCTCTTCCTTTAAATTCTATTAACTCAATGGAGAGGTAAAATATGTCCTTTGAATGCTTTTTTGATTATGAGGCTGATTTATTTATGTATTTTTCACAGCTTATAAATGTTGCAATTAAATTATACAAAAAACTGATAACAACTGAGTTTTATGTTGTCCTGACAACCCTAGAACTGAATGAGGATATTTTGTCTTTCTAGCATTACTGCATTTCCGTACGGTCAGATATTATATGGTAACATAAAATATGACACTATTTTTGAGGTCATCTGAAAAATGTTTTTCATTTCGTTTGCCGGATAAATCATACAACAGAATCACAGCAGCAGCACAGGGTGTAATGGTGAACAAACAGAATGCTTACTAAATGGATTTATTTGACGTCATCTCTGCTGATTCACAGTAAAAACTGTTTTGTTGCAGAGGTCAGAAAAATGGCTCAGCTGTTTATCTGCATCTTGTAGAAAATAACCCCTTGAGTTTGTTTTTCAAGTATGAATTTATGAATTTTGTTTCTCTCTTTATTTAGATAACTCTAATTATTATTGTCTGATATCCGTATGAAGGATACCTTTCACTCTAATTATGTTATAAAACGATTCATTTCGCTTGTGGGTAATAAAATCTCAATCATTTGATAATGTCCTAAATTAGATTTTTAGCAACACCTCATTAATAAAGGCAATTAGTCTTCGACTAAATTACCTAATTATCTGAAATATTCAATTGGTTTACCTCTAGATCATTCTTATGTTTTATGCAGGTAAACAGACTTAGAGTATAAGAATATAACGTTGTGGCTAAAGCTAAGCAAAGACGTTTGTCTCAAACGTTTAGATACAGCCTTTTATATCTGCACAGCTCTCTTAAGTAGGACCACAGCATTTCATTGGGATTTTCATTGCGGGACTGCAACAAATTGATGTTTTCCTTTTTAGGCAATCTGTTGGAGATTTTCTGCTGTATTTTGAATCATTGTTCTGTTGATGACCCAGTTCGGTGAAACCTTAGCTGACGGACAGATGTCGTCACATTTTTACTTTTGGTACAGAGAGGAGGTCATGATTGACACAATGACTTCAAGGTGCCAAGGTCCTGTGGGTTTAAAACAAGCCCAAATCATCACACTTACATCGATCACTGTGCTTGACAGATGGTTCGTGGTGTTAAGCTTTTTGGGGAGCAGCAATCGTTTCTCATATATAAGCCTCATAGCATAATTGCCTAAGTCATATTTGAACGTTTTCGAAAATATAGATATTGTAACATAAAGCCAAAATATGATTTAGTTCCAGTTGATTGTGACTGTGTCCTCGAATGATAACAAACCAACTAAAATAAAGTAATCCTTACAGTTAAATAAAAGGCTCAAAACTAACTGCCCAATTGAAAACTGCAAGGTGTTCAAACGCCCTAATAATGCCTAAAATGCTAGTAAAACAAAAATTTTCAGTTGTTTATCCTGCAGCTTTTAGCTTGACTATGAATAGCTATTAGTTTGACTCTAGCTGCTTAAGTTGTTCATTCTTTGACTAGCTGCTATGTTCACTCCTAAAAACTGTTAGCCTGACTCTAATAAGCATTTAATTTGACTCTAGTTAGGTATTAGCCTTTATTTGAATAGTTGTTTTCCTGAGTCTGGTTAGCTGCTAATAGGACTACCAGAAGGAGTTAGCTTGATTTGATAAGCTTGACTCTGAATAGCATGACCATAGCTGTAAGTAGCTGCACTCTGATTAGCTCCTGGCTTCTTGCCAGGAGCTAATCAATTTAGAGAGCAACAAGTCAGGAGACTTGTTGCTCTCTAAATTTTAGTAGCAATTAGCTATATTTGAGCAGTAGTATTTAGTTTGTTTTTGTGAAATTACTTGCTTGTCTTTTATTTCCTTTTCTGTTATTAACTTTTAACTTGACTCTTATTAGCAGTAATTTGACTCTGATTAGCATATGGCATGACTTAGAGTTACAGTGAATTTGCTCCAAGTTACTGTTATCTTGACTGTGATTAGCTGTCATCACTACTCTGAGCAACAGCTGGCTCTGCTGCTAATTCTGACTAATGTTAGGTTTGACTCTAGTGAGCTATTGCTTTAATCTAATTAGCTGTTTGCTTGACATCAATTAGCCGCAAGCAGGATCCTGAGTAGCACTTAAATTGGCTCTAAGTATCTATTAGCTTGTCTCTGATTACTTCTTCGCTTAACTCTGGCTAGTTGCTACCTTAACTTTAATGGCTTGATTTGATCATATTTCGATATTGAATAGTTTGGTTTGGAGTATCTACTAGCTTGCCTTTGATTAGTTTGACTAACTTTAGTTGTCCCATTAGCTGTACCGGGACTCTGATTAGCAACTAGCATGAGAATGAATTAGCTAATAACATGACTTTGTTTAGCTTCTAGCTTGATTTAAATTAGCTCCTAGATAGCCTGTTAGTAGCTGCATCCTTAATCAACAGTAAGCTCGACTCCTCATGAAAATGTGGGCTCTGAATGCCGTCTACTTCAAGTAAGATACTAATCAATCATAAACACTCCACACAACCACACATGAAGAAATTGAAGTAAACTTAAACATCACTTTTACTTGAACAGCCAATAGTAAACACTTATATTTTAGCATCAATAAAAAAGAGCTAATTATTCTAACTTAAGTTTAAGGCTTGGACACAGTTAATGTGAGACGTTTTACTGCTTTATACATTGATCACTGGTTGCAAGAGCTGATATTTCTTATCATAAAGGTGGAGATAAGGGAATAAAAACAAGTCTTTGATTACTATATTATTCTCTAAGATTCATTGCTTAATTTTTTCCACACCTGAATAAAGTTTATATGAGACATTTAAACATGTGCCTGGAAAATTATGAGTTTTGCTTATCCACACATCACTTTAAAACTGGGTGATGGGTATAAAGTAATGTTTATCTAAAATAAATATTAAACTAAGAATTAAAATAAGACCATTAGAAAAACAATGGTGGCAAAAACAATGTGCTTGGGATGATGAGAAAGAGGAAGCTTGTCGATTCGAGATGTCAAACTCTCAGTGACAAAGTCAGTCAGGCCTGTGGTTCATTTCTTTTGCAATTCATTGTAATTACAAATCAGACAGGTGCTGGTCTCATAGCAGATGGAGGAGTCTGGTGACCCAATTCACTTCTGACTCCCCCACTTCCTCTTTCATCACCTCCTCCCCCTCCTCTCCCATCATCCTGCAGGGTCAAAGGGTCGCCCTCTGGCCTCTCCCTTCCCTCAGCCAGGCGGAGGAGACAAGCGTGAAACATAAAACGGCACTGTTACACCATGGCGAGGACTCCTCTGTGATGTAGAGATGCAATCAACCCCTGACAGCTGCTCAAAGGAGAGACAAACAGTAGCTTCTTAAATCTTCATTAGTCAACATTAAATGAGGTTTGTTTTACACTGCAAACGACACGCAACATATATTACACCTCAGCTGAGAACCGCGATAATGGCATGTGTATTGATTTCCTCTCTCCAGTCTACTAGTCAAGCATGTATAGTTTGGATGGTAGGTAATGAAATTACCCTTACTCTGGAGGACGGGAGGAAAATGTTGCAGCTGGATAGATGCTCGCAGTAAACATGGCACCTGTTTGCATCGCGTCCGACAGCACAGTTTCCTGTCTCAATCATCTCTTTTATTTCAGCTCCCATCAGGGGTGTAATTCATTTGTTATTCATCTCATCAGCAGCACTTAATGATGTAAATGACCTTTCCTGAACTGTATGGGAGTCCATTTGGACACTGTCAGACACCATTAGACACTCAGCGCCCGGCTGCTCGAGAGGGTCAACTCTTGGAGCTCAACAGTGACAGATAAAATGTGATTGGGCTTTGCGTTCATGAATAGATCTCACCAAAGGTGTGTGCTTACCCTGTCCAAGGCTTTGTACTTTAAACCCTTTTTAAAGCATTTATTTCCCTAAAAGTAAAAACAGAAGCAGAAGGGACAGAGTGCTCTGAGTCTAAAATGAACCTTACTATTAGATGGATACGCTTGGTTATGTCTGAGCCACCAGCTCAACACTACGAGTGTGTTTCCCCCCCTCAGCTCAACGCCACGAGTCAGTAAACACAATACCGCCTTCAATTAGCTCTGCGGTTCTAATTGATTAAAATTCCCCGCAGCACAATTATGCGATTTCATAGGCGCGCTTTGCCTTTTTCTTTACCACCTTCTCGTAACTTTCCACTGCTTTGCATTTTCTGTTACTGCACTATCTCTCTGCCTGATTGAAGGATTATTCATGCCCAGACTGACTGGATGGTCAGCGAAGAAACACTATTATTCCTCTCATGGTCCTGGTCTCGGTGCCTCTGTGGTTTAACAAATATAACAGGTCATATACAGGGCTTTGCAATTCCTACCCCTTGAATGGCCCTCATGGCCATTATTCAATCTGTTTTCTGAACATCCATCCCTGTGGGGTTTGGCTGGACAGATCCAGACTGCAATGAACAATCAGGTCTGCAGAGTGGATAATTGGTAGTAACCTTTCCTCATCCATGACCTGTACAGGTTTAGGGTCAAGAAAAGCTAACATCTCTGCAGAACCCACACATCCTGGACACAAACTGTTTAGACTTTTACCTTGATGTCGGTGCTACAGAGTGCTATTGCAAAACCAGCCGCTACAGAGACAGTTTCTTACCCTAGGCTGTCTCTCTGATAAACACAACGAACACCTTACAGCCAGAGTAGTAATCTACTCTACTGTTAAACAAAATAAGCATATTAGCACTATTCTAACCTGCCTTGAAAAAAATGTTGTTAATCTGTTTGTGAGCCAGACTCTGGTTAACATTTAACTAACACCACCTGTTAGCTTGATTCTAATTTGCTGCAAGTTTGACCTTATATTGCTGCTAGCCTATGTGTGATTTTTGCTTAATTTAATTGGCTCTACACATACATGTTAGCTAGATTTGATTAGTTGTCAGAAAGACTATGGTTAAAAGTTAGCTTAGCTCTGATTAGCTGTTAGCTTGACTCTGACATGCTGTTGGCTTGATTCTGATTAGCTGCTAGCTTGACAATTAACTTTGTGTGATTAGCTGCTAGCTTGTCTCTGCAGCTGTGTCCAAATTCAGGGGCTGCATCCTTCAAAGGCCGTATTTGTTGGCCCATTACGTCATAGCAAGGCAACAAAGGCCGTCCAAATTCAAAGGCTCTTCCAAATGAAGGATGGGTCTGGTGTATCCCTTCGTGGCACAGCCTATCCCATGAGTCATTGGTGGGTCGAAGCAGATTGCTCAAACAGAATCAGCAATGGTGGGGGAGAGAGAAAAACTGAATAAAGTTGGACATATTATGCTTTCTGTAAAAGAAAATGAACTTTTGCAATGTTTTTTGACGAGAATGTAGCTGTGCAAACCTAGAATACATGCTCAGTTTATCAAAATATTGCTTAATAACAAAATTGCTCCGCCGTTTTCAGGCCTTGTACACATGTAGCAGGGTATTTAAAAAAACGAATTTCTCCCCTACATCGTTTTTAAAAATAATATCGTATACACGTGAGGTTTTTCAGAAAAGTTTTCATCCAAATGAACCCGCAGAAATACGCCACTGAGCGCTGTATTAAACACTCCAGACGCATAGGGAGCAGTGTACTGCAAAAATGAAACCTATGTCAGCCAATCAGAAACCTTCAAAACAATCACGACTTCCTGTTAGGTATAAAACATGGCACCAGGAGGTTTGTTTGTGTGGACAGAAAAAGAAGTTGAACTTATTTAAACAGTTTTAGAATATAAGGCTGATAAAACACAAGATAGTGTCGATTGGGAATCCTTCATCATTCATTTACTCCACTGTACGGCCGGGTCTCTAAACAATGGTCGCACATTTGACGTCAGTGACGCATTATTTGTCACAGACAGTGATGTGCCGAACCATGTACACATGCATGCTCAAACACTGAGTTTTTATAAATCTCCACTTTGGCCAGAGTTTTCAGAATTACTCATTTTTAGTGATGTAAAGCGGAGTTTATGTGTGGATGAAAGGCCAAAATTCGTTTTCCCAGATATCCGCCTGCATGTGGACAAGGCCTCAGAGTTGTCCGCTGCCACTGCCCCAATAGCCAGTTCGCTTGAACAGCTGTCAGCTGTTAAACGGTTAGGTTTATTTACTATTATTATGCTCTACAAATAAATTGATTTACACTTTGTTTAAAAAGTTGGTAGTCTTTAAGTTGGTAAAAGTTTTATTAATAAATTAAACAAATAGTATTTATCAATGTATTTTATTTACAGTGTTATATTTTTTATATCTATGAACATAAAAATTATTTTGAACATTTTAAATAGCTTTTCTATAAACGAGAATAAAATGAAAAGATGGTAAAACTAGAGCATTTTAAACAAAAGATTAAAAGCCATCAGGGATATGTAAAGGGAAAAACATAAAAACCATGTACAGGAATCTACAGTGGAGACAGTGGGATTAAACGTCGGCCTCCATTTGTACGGCTACATGGTTGCTAGGCGGCAGAAGTTTCGCTGAGGTAAGGGAGGGAACAGCTTGATGAAGGCTAGACCGTCCAAATTCACAGCCAATCACTTTGGGGTTTTTCGCGGTCATTTGAAGGATGCACCTCTTGAATTTGAAAACAGCAACTGTGCATCAGTGGGAAGAATAGTCGACTTGTAATCCAAAAGTTGTGGGTTCGATTCCAGCATTCTCCTGCCACACGTCAATGTGCCCCAAGTTTTGTCCGTTTAGCATAAGTGGTAGTAGTTAGCTTGGTTCTGAGTAGCAGCTTTGTTGCTTTGCGACTAGCCAGTTCCTTATGAATTGTTAGCTTAGCTCTGAGTAGCAGTTAAAGCTGCAGTAGGGAGTTTTGAGAAAACCTGGACTTAGCCTGAAACACACCTTATAGATCGCTCCTTCTTGCTCTGCTGTGCTACAGTCCTCCCTCCACAGGTAGTTTTACTGTAATGTTAGATTGTTTCTCCGTCATTAGCACAGCAGCAGAACATCGGCAATCTTTAGCTTGAACAACGGTGTGCGGGGAAGGGGCATGAGCAGCATGTACATGAGCGTGATTGACACTGCTAAGACATTCCTCCTGGCTCTGATTGGTTGTTTCCAATCGGGAGCGGTGTATTTCTGCAAATGGCAGTAGAACCACTTGGAGCAGCCAGAGGAGCTTGTTTTTTTTACAGATCATCTGTTTAATATTTTACTGTCAGGACATAGTGACGGCTTATATATGTAAAAAATATTTTTACAAAAGCTGCCTTCTGCAGCTTTACCTTGATCTGTTACGCTGTTAGCTGAATTCTGATTAGCTTTTAACTAGACTGAGTTAACTATAAACGTCACTCTAATTAACTCTTATCTTCACTCCATGAAAATGTCTTTCTGATTCTCTGAGGTCTCTTTAACTACGATCTACTTCAAATAAGATAATCGGTGTTTTATCAGCTGTTAGGGAGTCACTGAAGATGCATGAAGTTCATGTAAGCAGGATGTTTTTTCTGTACACCAAATACAGGTTTGAAAGGCTATATGCTACGACAAAGGTACTCAGTTTGTTTGTTTATGCTTGTATATGTTTGTAATTGTCTGTTAAACAGCTACCTCATCACTTTTCAGAGTGCTATATGTGCCCATCAGCGCCACAACTCACCAGCCTGACATTATTTAGAAGGAAGAGGCCTGTGATGAGAAGCCATTGTTTTCCACTGAAATAACACTCAGGCAAATTACTCTTTGAACTTGACTACAGGCTATGAAGCCTCATCACAGTGTCATTGCAGCCACAATGACAGAGCGGCAATAAAACATCCTCACACATGTTGAGACAGCTCATGAATAACAATAAGGGGTAAGACACAATCAGGGTGACAGAGTCTCTAACAATGAGGAAGGAAAGGAAGGCTTTGTAAGACTTCTTCATTTGTCTTTATTGTTTTTCACATGTATTTGTGCTGCTAACACATTACTGACTGAATGTAAAGGTCAAAAAGTCACAATCGGTTCTGCATGTGGAGAACAACAAAGCATTCTAAGCCTAACAGTGTACCAGTGTAACAATGTACCAGAATCCAATTAAGGAAGTAGGGGCTGCTTCAGTAATATGGAGGAGGTTTTTAGGTGTGGGCGGTGTTCGCCAAACTGTGATTAGTTGGATTGACTTGTTGTGGGGGATGTTTGTGAAAGCCGTAATTGATTGAATTTGCTTACAGGAAGTATTGGTGTAGCTGGCGAAAGCATTGGGTCAAGCAGCGATAGGCTAGCTATGAGCACTAGTGTGCAGCAGTGGCTGTTTAAAGTAAGCGCTGCCTGGGTGTGCTCCAAGCCCAGAGACAGGCAGTGCAAACGCATGTCCCAAGCAGAGATTTTGCAGACGCACATCCGTGGCGGTGGGTTGACCGTGATGCTGACTGACTGGGAAGCCATAAGTAGGAACACTGGGTTTACACCTTGACTATAGATGTAAAACTATTGTGGTCCCCAAACATCGACAAATCGACCAAAAAGAAATCTTACAGACATGTTAGCAGTTGGTGCACTGAAAGAGCTTTGTACTTACTGTTTGTAAACAGTAAGCTACCTTTCTACTGCATGGGATTTTAAGAAAAAGACGCATGGCCTTTGCTCCACCGCATTCCACAATGCAAAGCAAACCTGGCTGGGAAGCCGGTAAGGAGTTTGGCTCAAGCTTGCAGTGTACACCTGGTAGCTGTGTTAGATTGAAGACCAATCACGTCCACCGCTCCGAGAGATTGTTTGGGACAACACCGAGACCACCTCCTTCAAACGGTCTCGGGAACAATTGATGCCATTGCTGAGTTCATATCTACATAAACGACCTGTAAACAATGGGGGAAACAAACCAGAGCTCGTGTTAAAACTGAAAACACCCCAAAAGTTCTGATGTAGGTTCACTGGAGTTACTGTTATCTTTTACAAGTATAAAATACCGATGTATACTGGTGTCTGCAGCTAGTTTGATAGCTGTTTACATGAAATATATTCAGATGATACCATTTCATGATTTTACTTACTGACTGTAGCTGACATGATGACGACGTAGCAGCTTCTTGCTTTTCAGATCCCCAACTTGTACTCTTTGTGATCAGAATTTAATATCAAGGGGTACAGACAGGTGTCCTGGTAATTCTATGAAGGAAATTACCAAAGGTCCTGTAATCTTTTGGAAGAAATAAACGATATCTTAGACATGTGACCACCTCCCTGTCAAAGCTTTATCAACATTAATTTGGAACAGCTTTAAAATAAAAATGCTCACAGAGGAACCAAGTCAGCCAACTTGGAAGCACTTTTTGTTTTATCTGCTTTTTGACTGACTGTTAATATCAAAACCATTCACATGGGAGTGCATTTAAGCTCTCAGCTACTAAAGAACCACTGTTTCCAGTTTTAATCTGTGCTGAAGCGTATGAGAAGACACACAGATGATAGTGATAGTCATCATAGGCACAGAACCCGCTCCTGGATGGCCTTGTTTGAGGGTCAGAGGTATCAGGTGGCTCATCTCTCCGTCTCCTTTTTTAAATCTGTACGCAGAAAGAGAAGGAGGCCAACAGTATCCCAGCATGCCTCAGTTCACATTTTTCTGGCCAAAACCAACTGATTCTGCACGTAGTCAGGAATAACTCAGGCACAGCTTGACATTTGGCACAGAGGGAGAAGATATTGGATTTATAATTGAATTAGTGTGAGGGGAAAAATAAGTTTCAGGGAATTGCTTGCTGAAACATAATGACTTAGTGCAGAGGTCCCATTTCTTCCATATTCAGGGATGTTTTTAAGCTTTATTCAGTTTGCTGTGGGGGTCTGTCTGGTTTCACATACATGAAAGTTGTTGCATGTGTTTCTGGAACCGTGCTTCTTCATCTCCTGCAATAACAGCCTCTTTATTTTTTGGCTTATATTATTTTCATGCAATTATTGCTCTTCAGACCTGGAATTGTGATTACAACTCAGCTCACTTTGAGAGATCTTGGAAGCACAACATACCAAATATATCACTGTTTCATGCTATTACAGTCATGTAAAAAAATGAGGACACCTCGTTAAATATTTGGTTCTTCATTAAGAACACTTCAGTTTTGGACTCATCTGTCCAAAAAACATTATTCCAGAAGTTCTGGTCTTTGTCCACGTTCTCTGTGGAAACTTCAGTCTAGCTTTCATGTTTTTCCAGGAGAAAAAGGGTTTCCTCCTTGCCCACCTCGCATGAAAATTAAACTTGAGCCGTCTCTTTTTGATTGTAAAAGAATGAACTTTAATATAAACAGTAGGGATTTGGAGACTACTGTTAGCACCTTGCGGTCTGCTTTCACGGTGAACCTGCTTGGACATCCAGACCTGTACATGTTGGCAGTTATTTTGAATGTCCTCTCCGTGTAGACTGATTTCCCTACAGTGAAATCACTGATTTGAAATAACTTTGAGACTTCAAACTAAATCTGACAGAAAATCTGTGTGTTCACCTAAAGAAGGTTGTGGAAAATAGAGATGTTCTCCCAATCTGAGAGATTTAGAGAACCTTTGGAAGGTAGAGTGAGCAAATAATTACCAAACTCAAGATGTGTCTGCCTATTGACTGCTACCTAAAAAGACTGAATGCTAAAATTACATCAAAAAGTGCTTTAACAAAGTTTTAGTCTAAGATTGTGTATACTTATCAGGTAGCAACAATCAGGTTTTCTCCCCAACAGATTTGTTTGTTTTTCACAATAAAGGAAAAAAAAATAGGAAGAAATTATTTTCTCAACAGGTGTGCGTGCACACCTGTTGGCACGTTTATTCTTTGACAAGGCAATCCAAAAGCGCTTTACGGGACATCAAGGGAAAGATAGAAAAGAAATCATTAAAGCCATGCACAAAAGAAAAGGATGTTAAAATACAGATATTAAAGGACTAAAAGAAACAAATGTTTCAAATAGTTATTAACAGATTCTTTGATGAAAAGCTGCTGTAAGCAGTCATGTTTTCAGTCCTGATATAAGGGAACCAACAGGTTTTTGCACATCTCAGGTTGTCAGGGAGTTTGCTCCAGAGCTGAGGAGCATAGAAACTAAATGCTGCCTCCGCTTGTTTAGTTCTAGTCCTGGTAGTACTGAGTAAGCACTTAAGAACTGATGGATCTAGGTGGTTCCTACTGGAATAGAGATATAAAGTTGTTTGTCATCAGCATACAGATGGTAGGAGATGCTCTAGAGAGACGCTGAACAAATCAACACCTCGCAGTTCGTTTGTTATAATTTCGCACTGTTAGATTAACCTGTGGCAGAAAGAGTAAAAGTGTTAAACTTATAAAACAGTGTTTAGTATTAGTTGTTTTAGATTTCATTTCTTAGCTCGACCCCATCATGAGAATTCCTCCCTGATTCTCCGAACTGGGATCACTCTCACGGCTGTGTTCTGCAGGTAAGATACTGACTACTTGACCTATTGCACATAGTTAACTCATGGTGCTTTGTGCACAGAAGCTCAGAACCTTCCAGGTGAAGGAACAACAAGGTAAAAACTAGTTTGACTGGTGCCTTTCCTTAAACGAACAGACAGAAGACACCATTAAAGAGGTTTAGCTCCAAATAAGAAGGTGGCACGCAACAGAAACCTCTAGATTTAGTTTTGTTCTGAGGATGGCATGCCTCAGCTGAGACATGCCCCGATGGCGCTGCGTATCCACCTGAACGACCTGTAGGGCTTCCTAACAGCTGAATTTATTTCCAGGCATGGTGTCTGGCTGGGAGTCCCAACCTGGCTGGGCCCTTCAGGTTCACCAAGCAACACAGCGTTGGCCTTATTATTCCCCTCTTGGTCCGACTGTGTAATTTGATCAAGTTATTCATAACATTTCAGCTGACGCCTCTCCCCAGAGTTAGCGTGACATTGCTATTTGCAGAGGATAAATGCATTATGGGATAGCCCCACTGCTAGGAAATTGAGCATTAATATTTGCTCTTGATGTGACGTATATAAACAGACAAATTTTCAGGCTCTTGGCTCCTCTATTGACATCCCCCAAGGGGGGCAGGTGGCTGGATATTTGGAGCCGATCTGAAAGACGGGCAGACGGGATAATAATAATAACGATTCATGGTTGTGTTTTTATCTGTTGGGAAGAAAGCCTGCTGGTTCCCGTCTCGGCAGTTTTCTTCTCGTTGAGGTGGTTGGCAGATATCAGCAGGGTCCCGGTGCTGCATCAGTCGCCACGTTGGGCTAATTTTCACTCACAAAGCATGCAGATGCAAGCCAAGAGGGAAAACGCAGATAAAAGGAGTGGTAGAAGGACAGGCCACTGGGTTTGTTGCTGAAAATCAGACGAGGTCTGCTATTCACCTCAGAACACCAAAACCTGTGAGCCAAAGAATGGATTTTTTCTTAAGGTGGAGAATCCACCTTTCAAAGCTTCCTGTCTCTATGAACTAATTCATACACAGTAATGAAAGTCCAAATACATCCCCCATACATAAAAGTTCTCCCACCAAGTCACAGGGAAAAGAAGTGGTTCAGTCCTCGGGGGCTAGCTGCACGCCACTCTGCAGCCCTGCACTGTGGTGGGCCTGCTCAGCAAACAGGGATGGTTGACTCTGAGGCCTTCTGGTGGGAAATGGTTTAATATATGTTGCAAAGGTAGGTTGAGTCAGTATGGGCTTTAATAGAGTTTTACTGCTGTGTTTAGGGTCTTAATGCAGAAGCAGTGTTGTGTATATTTACTCTTCATGGAAGCTAGATTACTTGCAAAATTAACTTTTCCACCTTTTGTAACGTTACAACCACAACCTTCAGTGTATTTTATGGGATTTTATGCGTTCGCTGTCACAAAGTAGAGCCTAATTGAGAGGTTTTTGCATTTTTTTTTGTTTTGTTTTACAAATAACCCTGAAAGTGTGGAATTAATTCATATTTGGCCCCCCTGAGTTAGTACTTTGTAGGACTTCCTTTTTATACAGTTCAAGGTCTTTTGGAGTATGTTTCTACCATCTTTCCACGTATAGAGTTTTTTCATTTTCTTTGCAAATCATCTCAGGCTCAGTGAGATTAGATGGAGATCTGTGAACAATAACTTTCAAGCCTTGTCACAGAATCCTCATTTAATTTAAGTCTGGACTTTGACTAGGCCATTCCTACACATAAATCTGCTTTGATCTAAACCATTCTGGCTGTATGTTTAGGGTTGTTGTCCTGCTGGAAGGTGAACCTCAACCCCAGCCTCTAGTCTTCTGCAGCCTCTAACAGGTTTTCTCCAGGATTTTGCTGCATTTAGCTCAATCCATCCTTCCATTAACTGTGACCAGCTTCCCTGTCTCTGCTGAAGAAAAGCGTCCCCACATGTTTCGCTGTAGTCTTCAGATGTCCAGTGTTTGTTTTCCTAATCAGATAGCATAGCATGGCACTCCGTTAGCTCCCAAACAAGTTCATTTTAAAATCCTGCTTTTTACTTTTGGTTCATTCCATGGACAAGCACCAGCTGAAATCAAATGACTTTAACATCTTCATGTCTCTAGAAGGTCCCTGAGGTCCTGTGATCAGGACTAAAGGAGACAGAGATCTTGCTACCAGACTCTGAAATTATGTATCTTTCAACATTGAACATTCTCCCTGACCTGCTGTGGTCCTTGGTCTCCATGATACTGTTTGTTCTCTAATGTTTTCAGAAATAAGATTAAATTACTAACAGGTGTAATTATTTAGGGGTATTAGAGTAAAGGGGGTTTGTACAAATGCACACAGCAACTTTCAAAATTTTATCATTAAAAAAATGTACTAAACCTCATAAGGTTCATTCCAGACTGGCAGATTTAGGTTGTGATTTTTTAAGTTTACCTCCATGTTTCCTCTGACTGGGAATAATATAACATCTGGGAGCTGCACAGTCAGAGTCTTGAATCTGGTGGAAGAAGCTAAAGATGAAGGTGACAAGGAGGCCTTCAAAGCGGTTGAGCTCATTACCAAAGGTAAATAATTAAGATAATAATTAAGAATTAAGATAATTCTGTACCTCCTAACGCCTGCAGGGTTGTGAGGGGCCTGGTGCCATCTTCAGCGGTCATTGTGAGAGGTCCACCATGGACAGGGGACAGAGACCAATAGACCTTTGATGTTTTTGGACTGTGGGAGAAAGCCAGAGTACCTGGAGAGAACCCACGCATGCATAGGGAGAACTTGCAAATTCGAACCCATAACCTCCTTGCAACAGTGCTACCAACTGCGGTACCATTCAGCCCAGAAATGTATCATTTAATTAATCATAGAATAAAATAGTTATGTATGAAATAAAGTAAACAGACTAAAAAGCACACAAATATTTACAGATTTTAATGAGTTTGAGTTCTATAATGCCAATTCACTGATTAACGAGAACGATGTATATAATAATTTTTGGTGTGTTTTTTTAATCATATTGTAAATAAAAATTTTGAAAAAAAACTTTCCTGCTCTTATTTTACAGGCATGTTAATTAATGGTTGTTATCAGGTGTTGCATAATAAATTGTTGTGACCATCATGCATGAACCCCAAATTAAACTGAACAGGTTTATTTTCGGTGCTTTTGCATTTAAAAGTTAAGATAAACTAAGAAGAAGAAGAAGAAGACGGGTGCATGGTAGAGAGCTTGACCCATAAACGGAGGTTTCAGTCCTCGATGCAGCTGTCCTGGGTTCGAGTCACGGGTTCGAGTCCTGACCCCAGAGACCTGTGCTGCATCTCTTCTCCTTCTCTCCACCCCGCTTCCTGTCTGCTTACTTTTGAAAAAATACCAAATATGAAAGCCAATAGTGCCGCAAACACTATGAATAAAAAGAAGATGGTAATTTCTCTTTACCTCTAAACGTGCTCAGCTTCTTATTTGTCTAATTAGACACCTCTAGGAACTGCAGATCTGTTCTAAATTGTCTCACAGTTGCCTATATAGAAATATAGAAAAATCCCCTGATGTTTTATGTTATGTGCTTTCCACCCTGTGCTGCTTTACTGGCTGATGACAAATCAGAAAACTGGGTTTCTGTGGCACAAGCCGAGGGGTTTGATTGCTGCCTGAGTTTGTTGCTTTTTGACATTTTTGTGACATGTGACAAAAAAACGTTAAGTCCTTTGTCTTTTCGGTGATTACCGTCGTGTGCCGCCACGGCTCGCATGTTTTATTCAGCCTCTGAGCCCTCTCGCATTGACTAGTCCTTTTGTTTTATGCTGCTACTTGTTGTGACAAAGAATAGAAAAGACATAATTATTTGCAGAATTGATGCATCTACACAATGTCATGACTTCTTGTTTAGAAAAATGAGGACAAAAAAAATCAGGGCCTCAGAATGAAGAGTCGTGCTTCTTTGTGCTGAAATGTCAATGCATAGAGACAGGGAGGACTTTTTGAGGAACTAAAACTATATTTTACCCACTGTGGGATTGGGCAAAAAAGGTTAATTACTAAGGATGAAAAACAACTGAAACTGCATGAAATAAATATTTCTTAAAATATCGTCACTTAACTTTTAAACATTTCACCTTCATCATAAAAATAATTCATTATAATTTAAAAGTTCTCTATGCTTCTCTACATTGAAGTTTGCAGGCATGTTCCTGCTAAGCTCTCTGAAAGGCACGCCTGCAGCATTTCAGTCAGGTTGAGCTCTGAGCTTTGACTGGACCATTGCAACAACTTCATTCTTTGCTTTTCAGTCATTTTGTTGTAAATTTGCTGCTGTGTTTGGGATCATTGTCCTGTTGGTGACCCTGTTTGGGGCGGCCTCATATTTGACTCAATACTTTACACAGAGGACATCACTGACGTCTCAATGACTGCAAGGTGCCCTGACCCTGTGGCTGTAAACTAGCCAAAATCATTACAGTACTGCAAGACAAAACTATCAATTAAAACTTTTCAGTTGTGAATCATCTTCGTTCCATCCATCCATCCCTGAAACCCAACCCAAGCCTCTGGAAAACTTCCAAAGGTTGGTGCCTAGGAGGTATCCTGATCATGTGTCTGATCCACCTAATCTGTCTGTCATGATTTTATGGATAGATTTGACCCACATGCAGAAAGCAATCAGGAGACCAAATGATGTTTACAGAAGGTTTATTTTACAGGGAACAGGTATTGGGAGTGGAGCTGGAACCGGAAGACAACTGCAAAGGTAAGTAGACACGGTAAGGATATATAAAGTCAGGAAATGATGAATATAACAAAATAACAAAATCTGTCTTACTAAGGGGTTGAGTCTAATCCTCCAAAAGGGGCGAGACAGCAATGGAAACTGCACACTGAGATGAATGAAGCTGGTAGGTACTTGGACTCTCTTGAGGTGACTCAGAGGTTTGGGTGATGATGATATAATGTGGAGGGGTGGACAGGGTTCGCTTGTGGTGATTCGTAGTTGATCCAGGAAAAGCTCCGTCGGATTGGCCGCCAGCAGTCCCTTAGGAAGCAAAGTGTTGGTAAGCCGAATACAATACTCGTGGCTAGGAAACCCTTCCCCAGTAGCAAGACATGGTCTGGTAAAGTAATCCAGTCTGCAAGAGGCAAATACAAAATTACCAAAAGGTACAAAGACAAGCGTAGACAAACAATGGCTGGAGTCAATACCACTGAGGGCAACACTCAGCAGTATTGAGTGTTGAGATGGCGGCAACCATCTTAAATACCCTCCAGGGATGATTAATGGAATATGGAACACCTGCCACCACTCCTGACGACCCCAGAGCCACCTAGAGGCCAAGCACAGAGCAACAACAACAACAACAGCACACAGATCCTGACACTGTCACCTTTTGAAGCGGTTGGGCAGTAGCTCTACTCCCATCCTCCTGGAAAGCCCTTACAA
Source organism: Crenichthys baileyi (assembly GCA_036173005.1). Taxonomy (NCBI): domain Eukaryota; kingdom Metazoa; phylum Chordata; class Actinopteri; order Cyprinodontiformes; family Goodeidae; genus Crenichthys; species Crenichthys baileyi. The sequence goes on along the minus strand of JAHHUM010001326.1, from coordinate 20,275 downwards.
GCCACCCAGGTACCCCATACTCCTACTGCATTGCCAGCAAAATACCTGGAGGGAGAAAGTAGCAAGCCTGTTGGAGATCCACCTAAGAACTCCCATAACCTTCTAAGCAGCTCTGTGACTGTAAAGATGCACTGTTCCACGGTCAGGACGAAAGTCATGGTGCTCCTTCTAAATATGACGTTTGATTACCTGTAGCCTCATTTTCAACACCTTTTCCAAGAAGGCTGAGAGATGTGGACCCTCAGAAGTTGGAACATACTCTCCGGTCCCCTTTCTGAAAGACTGGGACCACCATCCTGGTCTCCGCACCACAGCTGCTCTTCCAGTCTTTCATGAAACACTGTGAACCACGGCAGCTTTAGAATTTCATCCACTCCTGGTGCTGGGGAACGTTTTGACTCCCTCAGTGACCTCTAGCATGGTAACAGACACACCATCCCAGCCAGTCCTGAGGCAATGCCGCGTTCACGAAGGACATTGTGACTTGATGGAGGAGATCCTCAAAGTCCTGGTGTGAAGTCATGCCCCCAAACAGGCACAGCTTTTCAACTTGCTCAGCATTAAAAGTTGCTTTTCTAAGGTCATTGCTGATGTCTTTCCACCCTGCAGTTGCAGTACATTGCAGAGCTTTAAATTAACAAAACTGGAACATGTTGTGTGTTTTAGCAGACTTGAAATTACTCGTACTCGTACTCGTCGTCTTCCGCTTATCCGGAACCGGGTCGCAGGGGCAGCAGACTCAGCAGACTCAGCAGAGACACCCAGACGTCCCTCTCCCCAGACACCTTCTCCAGCTCCTCCGGGGGGAGCCCAAGGCGTTCCCAGGCCAGCCGAGAGACATAGTCCCTCCAGCGTGTCCTGGGCCGTCCCCTGGGCCTCCTCCCGGTGGGACGTGCCTGGAATACCTCCCGAGGAAGGCGTCCAGGAGGCATCCGGTATAGATGCCCGAGCCACCTCAACTGGCTCCTCTCGATGTGGAGGAGCAGCGGCTCTACTCCGAGCCCGTCCCGAATGGCCGAGCTCCTCACCCTATCTCTAAGGGAGTGCCCGGCCACCCTACGGAAGAAGCTCATTTCAGGCGCTTGTAACCGGGATCTCGTTCTTTCGGTCATGACCCAAAGTTCATGGCCATAGGTGAGGGTAGGAATGTAGACCGACCAGTAAATCGAGCGCTTCGCTTTTCGGCTCAGCTCTCTCTTCACCACAACGGACCGGCACAGCGCCCCCATTACTGCGGCAGCGGCACCGATCCGTCTGTCGATCTCCCGCTCCATTCTTTCCTCACTCGTGAACAAGACCCCGAGATACTTGAACTCCTCCACTTGAGGCAGGAACTCCCCTCCAACCTGAAGAGGACAAGCCAAACTTTTCCAATTGAGTACCATGGCCTCTGACTTGGAGGAGCTGATCTTCATCCCAGCCGCTTCACACTCGGCTGCGAACCGCTCCAGCGCATGCTGTAGGGGGCCAGCAGGACCACGTCATCTGCAAAAAGAAGAGACGAAATCCACTGGTCCCCAAACCAGACCCCCTCCGGCCCTTGGCTGCATCTAGAAATCCTGTCCATAAAAGTTATGAACAGGACGGTGACAAAGGGCAGCCCTGCCGGAGTCCAACATGCACCGGGAACAGGTCCGACTTAGTGCCGGCAGTGCGGACCAAACTCCTGCTCCGCTTGTACAGAGACCGGATGGCCCCTAATAAAGGGCCACCGATTCCATACTCCTGGAGCACCCCCCACAAGGCATCACGAGGGACACAGTCGAATGCCTTCTCCAGGTCCACAGAACACATGTGAACCGGTTGGGCAAACTCCCATGAGCCCTCGAGTACCCTGTAGAGGGTATAGAGCTGGTCCAGTGTTCCACGGCCGGGACAAAAACCACACTGCTCCTCCTGAAGCCAAGGTTCGACTATCGGCCGGACTCTCCTCTCCAATACCCTGGCGTAGGCCTTACCAGGGAGGCTGAGGAGTGTGATCCCCCTGTAGTTGGAACACACCCTCCGGTCCCCCTTCTTATGAAGGGGGACCACCACCCCAGTCTGCCAGTCCAAAGGGCACTGTCCCCGACCGTCATGCAATGTTGAAGAGGCGTGTCAACCATGACAGCCCCACAACATCCAGAGATCTGAGGTACTCAGGGCGGATCTCATCCACCCCCGAAGCCTTGCCAACGCGGAGCTTTTTAACCACCTCGGTGACTTCAGCCTGGGTGATGAAAGAGTCCACCCCGAGTCCCCAGCCTCTGTTTCCACCAGGGAATGCGTGATGGCAGGATTGAGGAGATCCTCGAAGTACTCCTTCCACCGCCCGATAATGTCCCCAGTTGAGGTCAGCAGCCTCCCACCCCCACTATAAACAGTGTTGGCGAAGCACTGCTTCCCCCTCCTGAGGCGCCGGACGGTTTGCCAGAATCGCTTTGAGGCCGACCGGTAGTCCTTCTCCATGGCCTCACCGAACTCCTCCCAGGCCCGAGTTTTTGCCTCTGCCACAGCCCGGGCCGTAGCACGCTTGGCCTCATGGTACCCGTCAGCCGCCTCAGGAGTCCCACAAGCCAACCACAGCCAATAGGACTCCTTCTTCAGCTTGACAGCATCCCTTACTGCCAGTGTCCACCACTGGGTTCTGGGATTGCCGCCGCAACAGGCACCGCAGACCTTACGGCCGCAGCTACGGGCAGCCAATAGACAATAGATGCACAGACTTGAAATTAGATTTAAAAAATTTTTGAATCTAGTTGAGATCACATCATTTTATTGTCCTAAAACCTAAAACCCAGGAACTGAAAGGGGTGCACTTTCTTTATTTTATACCAGGGCTATACAACAACCTTTAGGAAGTTAGCAAAACAAAAAAATAAAGCAGACAATGTTTTACTAGTTTTTGCTGATTTACGAGACGTATTACGAGTAACTCCAGGAGGTCAGCTAATCATTCTTTGCAATCTGCAAGTTTCCTCTGTTTGTTTCTGAGTAATTACCCACCTGCTGTATTTATAAAGAAATGAATGTGCCTGCAATCACACAACTCACTGTCCCCTGCAGTTTCAGATTTATCTGGGCATTAGCTGCCTAGTTATTAAATAAGAAATGTGTTGAAATTATACTTTTTGCTTTCAATAGGTTTAGTAACATCTTGTTTTTAACATAATACTGAGATTAGTTATGTTTGGTTTACCCTTTGGTTATTGTTTTTCAGAATTTGTTTTTTTTACATCATAAATCAAGAGCCTACATTTGTGATTTAAGAGCCGCATTTCTCATTTTTTACTTTATTTTCTGTCTCTTGTTTTTTAATTACCTAAAAGGCCCAGCTTGGGACATATATTTTACACTAGTCTTGGCCAGGTGCTAGACTGCTTCAGTTTACTGAACTCTTTAATGCTCAACACTTTGTCTCCATACAAAAAAGAAGAAAATAGTTTCAATAAAAATCATACTAGAGCTCCTCCAAGCATTACCTACCTAACTGCAATAAAGTGGGGCCTACTTACAAGGATGTTACCATAGTCATTGAACCAGCTTTTGGTACTTTTGGCAGTTTGGGTCAGTACCAGGTCCTGCTGGAAAATGAATTCAGCATCAGGAGGGCCTTTTCACAAATGATACAACAGTTGCAGCTCATGTCTGCTGTAGAGCATAACATTATTTTTCTGTAATAAAATACTTTTAATTGGTCTTATGTAATTATCAAATGTTCTGAGAAACCTAATTTTGTGTTTAGTAAATATTTCACTTTTAAGCCGAATCACTTAAATGTACTTTTCTATAATAATGTATAATTTAAAGGAAATCAAACACTTGTGCTCCTTGTGGTCCAAATTAAAATGGTTTAAACTCAGTGATAGATGCTCTCTCGTTTTCTTTCATCATCTGCGATCATTAAATCAATTAAATGAACATTAATTAACAGTAGGAGATATTTAAGATCTATGGCTTCATTCATCCCTGGAACAATAGTTTCTGCTGCTGCTCTGAAAGCTGTTTAAACAGATTAGTGCTCAGCAGACCATCACTAAAACCTCCTCCATGGGGGTTCATTGTTAAACTTACCTGAATTCCCTGATCCAAACGGAAAATAAGTTGTTGAACATGGCCCTCCAGCACCTGCAGCTCATTGATGTTACTTATGATCACAGATTGAGACATGAGCAGCCAGCTGGATACCGCGCGAGATGAAAATTAAAGGTGCTTTAAATATTTGAAAAATAAATAATTTGCACCAGCTATATGTTGAGGGTGACGGCAGCATCTGGAGGTCCTGTTGTTTCCACCCCTGCAGGAAATGGCTCCACGCTCATGGTCTCCCATATGTTCATCAGGGGGCCCTTAACTCGATCATTCAATACCAGCAAGGTGGAAAAGTCATGTATGCACCCGCCTCCTGAACCAGGAACACTTGTAACCACAAAAACAAAAAACGTCACCGAGGTTCCTTCCAGCTGAACTCTGAGGAGTAGCTGGTGACCTCATGAGCAGGAACCTGTGGTCTCGGTCCAGCAACACCTCGTGAACTGGTTCCCACATCCTGCACATGTTGGCTGCTCTCACTGTCCGACAGGTCACCTCCAAACCAACCGGGTCTGCTCCATATCCGTCGGCACCCTCAGGTGGATTATAAAGTGCTGCTAAATCCAATGCTCCATGCTGCACTGTGCAAAAGTTTCAAACCACCCCTAATCACCTTGCGCAAGGAAAACATATTTCCTTCCTTATAGAGTCCGTCACACTTAAATGTCTCAGATCAAACATGTTTTAACATCAGACAAAGATGACCTGAGTAAATAGAGAATGGTGTTTTCATGTAATGATTTAGTTTATTAACAAAAAAACAGCTTTTCAAATCAAACTGGCCCTGTTTAACTCAGCCGTTTTGGACTAGAGAGGCATTACAGGCAGCAGGAAAATGTCCCCTGAGAACTGGGGAGGTTTATCCTTTGAGTTTCAGAGTCTTTTTTTTTTACAAAAACCTCTTTAATGGTCTGGTGCTTAACTAAAAAAATCTGAGAGAAAGCAGGCAAAGCCCAGACAAAAACTCTACATAGCCCTGCAGAAAGCTTAAAGACCGACTAAAAAAGAGAAACTCTGGCTGCTTGGATATAGAATTTAAAGACGTAAAGATTGACCTGAAGACTTTTTTGTAAAAAGACGAGTTGAGGACTGGAATTAACAAAGTAACTGACCACTAAAGAACGATGGGTTTACTGCCTTTCCAGCATAAAAATTGAAGAAATAAGCGCTGATTTCCTTCCTCCACTCGTGAGTTTCCTTTTTCTCCTTTCAGTACCACAGTCCATTTGGACTGGAGTGTTGGTGCATGAGTGGACAGGATTTGAATTTCCTCTCCAGAGTTTACCTCATCTTGCAGCGCCCACTGAACTGGAAACAGCAGCGCGCCTGTTTCACATGCAATCCATCATCATGTCAAGTGGTCTACATGCAGCTTTCTTCCTGGTTTTGGTGCGGGAACATGTGTCCAGAGTCATCCAAAGTATGACAGTGTCATGAAAATTAAATTTCTCAGAACTCTGCATGTGCATCCATGGATGTTTCCTTATGATTCCACTAAGAAATTATGAATTAAACATGCTTTAGTCTTTAGTATTTGTGTGCAGATCCCGTCCATGAGAGCTTTGAAGGTCTGGGTTTATCAGCACTGCTGGGCAGCATCAATCTCACCGCCGTCGTGACACAGACACGGCGGCTCGATGGGAAAATGAGCCGTGCAGAGTGAGACTAACAGCGAGTCGTGCAGCTAAAAACAATATGCTGGACGTGCAGGAGGGTCTCAAAGGTGCATTTCCATCTGGCTCTGCTCTTTGTGTGCATTTAAAAGCATTTTTTTAAGGAGGAGTGAAGAAGGCTTTTTTGATATTTTGAGGATTTGGACTCAGCTGATTGCAGACGCTGAATGACCCTTGATGCCACGTGTGGTTACAACCATGGAGTTGTGTGGCACTAGGAACAACATCAGTCTGACCTGGTATTTGATGACATGTTAAAACATTAAAATTCTGGTAAGAGCTGGTTCTAATCCAATCTTTCTAATAGAGGTAATTAGATCATTAAGTCCTCTGTGGTAAGAAATTCATCCTGTGCTAGAAGAAAAATTATAATATTAATCATTGATGTCACTGGTATGGGGCAGTTGTGGTCCCATCATTCAAATAGTAACAGTCATGGGCACTCACTGAAGTCTAAGTAGAGAAGCTGGGTCACTGGTAGGTCCAAACTTTTGAAATACTAATGTTTGGCTTTCACTGGTATGAAATTGTTTTAATACAATCCTTCTAAGAAATCAAAAAAATCTCTGGTCATTGGTGTAAAAACAGCTTTAGTCAAATATTTTTAATATTTTGCTTTTGCTGGTAATCCTTCTGAGAAATCTGAAAATCTATGAAAAGTAATGAAATCACACATTTAGGTAAAGTAAGATAGGAGGAAAAAAAACAATATTTTAAACTCTATTCTGAGCAGAATACAGTGTGCAGTAGTACAAAAAAAAACCTCAGCAAGGGTAAGCAACACACACACAGGTAAAGATTTAGCAAGGGTACGGTGGAATCACTGTAGCACTCGGTGGATTGTTTGGTGTGTGAAGGCTCTCGTTTGATCTGATTTCTCTCAACTGTGCTATTTCTTACTTGTTCTAATACATAAGCACGTTAAAACACATACTACATCTGTTGCTGTATTTAACGTTTGGGGACTCTTGTGTCTTACACGTTTTTTCTAGTAGTGGTAAGGGGTCGCTAGCTTAGCTTTAGCTCCACCATGGCTACCTGTTCTGCTGTTTCTCTCTCTGAGTCTCCTCCTCTCTTCTGCCCTCTGTGTCAGATGTTCAGTTACTCCTGCGCCTCCTTTAGTGATAATGGTACGTGTAATAAATGTAGCCTTTTTGTAGCTTTGGAGGCGAGGGTGTCGGATTGGAGGCCCGGCTCCGCGCTGTTGAAAAACCAGCAGATAGCCGAGGCCCCCTTATCTAGCGCGGAGCCACCGAGGGTACTCCCCATAGCAGTGACTCCAGCAGAGCCGCGCAGCGGTTCCTCAGGCCGTGTTTGGGTGAGGTACGTAGAAAGCAGTAGTTCTAGATCGCAGCCCACAAGTCACACCAACGCCGTCTGCGTTTCGACAGATTTTCCCCGCTCAGGCGACACACCCTCTGGAAGCCACTCTGGTAATCGGCAGCTCCCATAGTCAGAAACTGGCACTAGAGACACAGCGACCATAGTCAAATGTCTTGCCTAGGGCCAGAGACAGGCGACATCAAATCCTACCTGAAACTGCCTGGCTAAGGAATAAGCCGTAAATACAGTAAGATTGTTATTCACGCGGCGGTAATGACACTGTTATGTCAATTTGGAGGTCCCCCAAAGTTAGTGTATCGCTTCGGTCTGTAAGTTTGCCAAAACATTTCGGACTCCGTCAATTTTCTCTGGTCCCTCCCAAACTGACCAGTGACGTCATGTTTTTAGCCCATGCTGTCATTCAACCGCTGGCTGTCCTAGGTGGTGTCCAGAAAACGATGTGGCTACATTGGATAGTGGCGAATTTTGGGAAACCTGTCCTGATCCGTGAGAGACGTCATCCAGCCCACTTTGGATGGAGCTGCTCTTCTTTCTAGGACTCTGGCGCGAATTATTAGTTTTCTCCAAAACTCCTGACAACCCTGGTTCAGACCAGGAAGCAGGTCGTAGTTTAACACTCCTCTCTGCAGCTTCTGTACTGCTACCCACCCATTACCCTATTAAGACAGTGTCTCGCCCACGGCCAAAATTATAATAGATTAAAAAATAATCTAAAAGATGGAAAATCCAGGAAAATCTCATAAAAATAACACAACTCAGACTAAAAAAAAAATTAAAACAATTAAATGTGTCTTACTGAACATAAGATCTCTCTCTTCAAATACTTTGCTAGTTAGTGACCTGATTTGTGACAATCAGACTGATTTATTTTGCCTCACAGAAACCTGGCTGCAGCAAGAGGATTATGTTAACTATAAATGAATCAACTCCTACTAATTATTTTAAATTTTCACATTCCTCGAAATACTGGGCGAGGAGGAGAGTAGCAACCATCTTTCAGTCCGATTTATTGATTAGTCCCAGACCTATCAATAGCTACAACGCTTTGGAATATTTAATCCTTAGTTTTCCTCATCCAAATTGCAAGCACCTAAAACACCTCTGTTTGTTGTTTGTGTACTGTCCACCAGGCCCTTACTCTCAATTTTTAGATCAGTTTTCAGACTCTTTTATCTGATTAGTGTTAAATACAGATAAGTTTATTATAGTGGGGGGATTTTAACATTCATGTTGACACTGAAGTGATAGCCTAAAACACAGCATTTAATGCTATCATTAGACCTGCTTTGGCTGCACACAACATTAACAACCTACGCACAACTTTGTCCTTCATTCTCTGGACCTTGTGCTGACCTATGGTATTGAGTGTTGAAGACATAACAATATTTTCTCATAACCCCTGTCCCGTCTGACCATTTCTTATAACATTTAAGTTTAATTTTAACCAAGTACTCCCACACGAAACCAAGAAGGAAGGACTTTGGAAAAAAAAAAAAAAAAAAAGAAGAATTGCATTATAGTAGATCTTTATCAGACATGCCTGTACAACCTTAAAGAATCTGTTCCACTTTTAATTTCCTCATTATCACAGAAAAGCCCAAGTGAAGGGCAATAATTTTGATTCTACCCCTTCACAAATTATTCTCTTTATAGTGTTTACTTCATCATTGCGTGATGCATTAGACAAGGCAGCCCCCTTAAAAAAGAAGGTATTATTCTAGGAGGCTGGATAGGATACATTTTCACTGTTACGCTATGATACTCAGCTTTACTTATCCATAATCCTGATAGCAAAACAGTTAGATAGACTACAACATGTCTTGAAGAATAAAAACTTGGATAACTTTAAATTTTTTTGCTTCTAAATTCAGACAAGACAGAAGTTGTGTCGTCTTTTGGACCGGATCTTTAAAAAAGACTGCTTAGTCAATCACTTAACCTGGATGGGAAGGAATTTAGTTGACCTCCGGTATAAAGTAAAAAACCTTGGGTGTTATTTTTTGACGCATTACAATGTCAACTTAAATGCTATATTAAACAGGTTTTCTAGGATTTCTTCTTTCACCTCCAGAAATTGCCAAAATTAGAATATCCTATCCAGGAGTGGAACGCTGAAAAACTAGTCCATGCATTTTGTTACTTCAAGGTCTGACTATTGGAATCCTTTACTATCAGGATGTCCACAAAATGCAGTTTTAAAAGCCTTCAGCTGATTCAAAATGCTGCAGCAAGAGTTCTGATAAAAATTAAAAGAGAGATCATATTTCTCCTATTTTAGTCTCCCTTCATTGGGCTCCCTGTTAAATCCAGAATAGAATTTAAAATTCTCCTCCTCACATATAAAGCCCTTAATGATCTAGCTCCATCATACATCAGAGATCAGATTGTTCACCATATGTTTTCCTAACAGGCAACTTCGTTCTCAGACTGCAGGTTTACTGGTGGTTCTAGAGTCTCTAGAAGTAGAATGGGAGGCAGATCCTTTGGTTATCAGGCTCCTCTCCTGTGGAACCAGCTCCGGTTTTTGTTCCGTGAGGCGGACACCCTGTCTACTTTTAAGGGCTAGGCTTAAAACTTCCTTTTTTGATTAAGCTTATAGTTAGAGTGGCTTAGGTTATCCTGAGCTATCTTCCTTATTTTTTACCTCCGTCTTCCCCCCTCCCTGTTGGATGGAGTAGGGGGATCAGGTTTTAGCCTAAACCGGCTCAGTTATGGTTGAGGTGCAAAACACCCTCCATTTCTGCTACCTGTATGACCCCTTCTCTTTTCCAATGGTTATAATCAGTCTGACTGAGAGAGGTATCCGAATCCTTGTGGTTTTTAGTATAACAATGGCCATCAGTGGGGTCTAGATGGACAAACTTTATCAGTTTATTATTTTACTTAGTGCCCGTACACACGCCGTTCCAGACCCTTTGTGGGGTGCCTTGAGACGACATGGGTTGTAAATAAGCGCTATATAAATAAATAAACTGAAATTCTCTGTAGTTATGCTGCTATAGGCTTAGGCTGCTGGAGGAGGGACATAATGACCACTTTCACCCTCTTCGCTACATTTTTACACTACTCTCCAATTTTTGCATTATTTGCTGTTATTTTTAAACTTTTAACTTTGTTCTATCTCTTTTTTTTCTTCCCCAGAAGCTACACCTGGCCTGACTCTGTGTCTACCTGTGACAACCTTTCTGGGGAGGGGCATTGTCCAAGCTTCTGCTGGCAACAACTTAATGCTCCCTTTTTACCGATGATCCACATGGCCCTGTCTCTCAGTGTTTTAAAAACCCTTTCTCTCTCCCAGATATAGCAATTGCCGAGCTTTTTACTGTGGGGGGAACTAATTATATGTGCTCTCTTCCAGACTCTAACCTTGAAACTGGCTCAAAGTTTTTCTGTTCTTTTTTTCTAGGGGGAAAATAAAAGGGGGCACATCCCTAACATTTTAAATTTTTCCTTCCCATAGAAAGTACTCCTGGATCAGTGCCTCTGTGTTCTTTTTTTTGTCTCTTCTCTGTTCCTCAAAAAAAACCCCATCGGTCGTGGCAGATGGCCGCTCACACTGAGCCTGGTTCTGGTTCTGCTGGAGGTTTTTTCCCTTTTTAAAAGGGATTTTTTTCCTCTCCACTGTCGCTACATGCATGCTCAGTATGAGGGATTGCTGCAAAGTCAACGCCAGTGACTGTCCACTGTCTCTACATGCTCATGCGGGGGAGTGAATGCTGCAAGTCACTGACTGGATGCAATCTGCTGGGTTTCCTTTTTAGATCGAAAAAACTTTTAACCAATTGAATAAATAACTGAATCTGACTGCACTGTTCAATGGTTGTTAAGATTTTGGGGAATGTATGTACCATGACTTTTGTGAAGTGCCTTGAGACAACATGTTTTGGAATTGGCGCTATTAAAAAAAACTGAATTGAAAAACTGAATCTTGAGGGTGCGGGGAGTGTTGATTTAAATTGTTTTGGGGAAAATTTTAGACTGTCAACACTGATAGAAGCGCCATTGTCCTTGAGAAGAGAGGTGGAAGTTCTATCAATCGGGCGCATAATCTCCAGTTCACCAATATTCCTACCTTGGACCACCTCTGAAAGATAGTGACCACTGCAGACCAGGCACACCCCATAGGAGCTGCAGTTTTGGAGATGTTCTGACCCAGTCGTCAAGCCATCATAATTTAATCTTTCTTAAACCCATTTTTCCAGCTTTTAAAATTGTTTTTAATGACACCATGTTCACTTGCTACCTAATATGTTCCATCCATCATTATCAGTGTCACTCAATCCAACATCATTTATGCCTGGTTGGTGTAAAGTTAAGTCCTAAATTATTCATATCCCTGGCAGATTTAGGTTTACTGTAATGTTTACATTTTCCCAAGATGATGATGTATTTGTCTTCCTTTTCTTTTTCTTCTTCTTAAGTATCACTGGATGGAGCCAAAGGTTAGGGTGATGGACAGGAGACCATTCAGTCTCATAGACAAAAAAAGCAAAAACTGCTCAGCAATTATAAAAAGGGTTTGATTGCTATAACGCCAATCCAGATTTGTTTTTCACTGATTGTTGAATTGTTGTATAAATAATTCTTTAATATGCTCTTTTTATTAAAGTGTAAATAAAAGCCAGGTCTTCTCCTTGGCCCTCAGATCGAAGTCAAAAGGAAAAGTTGTTCAAATCTTGGCAGATGAAGTGGGATACCCCTTTAAATGGGCTGATACTATTTTGTTGTTTACTCTAATTAATATGTCTCGCTCATTTATATTAATAACAGCACTTTGATCTGCTGCTGTTGTTTCTGACTCTACTATAGAAAAAAACAGTTTGACTTGAGATTTATACAGTAGCCTGGAGGTACAAACCAACATTACAAATTTGAAACACTTTTACAAAACTTGAGACAAATTCACATTTTGGAAAAAAATTTGACTCATTTACAATTCCCGATGGACAGCAATCAAGTGGCGCTTGCAGCGTTTTCGCAACTGTCCCTTCAGTTGTTTAGATACTGGACTGCAATAGGTCTGGCAGTCGCATATAGTCATTCTTAAAACATATTTCAAGTGCCAAGAGATTACAACTGACAGCACTATAAAACAAATCATAAATATATTTGGCGACTTCGTCAAAGATAGATGGAAAATGTCTAAAATTGACAGGCTTTAATTTTAAAATTCCACATCAGATCATGAAGAAATTTGATGTGTGGAATCTGAACGTGTTCTCTTCTCATCCTGAAGAGAGAGTAGTCACTGGAAACAAACCGTTTTGTTGCAATAAACACAGAAAGGAACAGAAAATAAACATAAAATGTCTTAGTTTTAAGGCCTTTAGTTTTGAAATTCCACATCAGAAGTTATTGAAATTTGATGAGTGACATCTGGAGGTGTCCTTCTGTCAACCTGAAGTGAGATTTGTAACTGGAAGCAATTTTGTTGTGATAAGTGTGGAAGCTTAGAGAATATAAATGGATATTCTCAAATAACGAACACACAAATAAATCATACAAAACAGTGACAAAAACAAAAACGCCATATCTAAATATTCGCAGGTGGACTTTTAAAAATCTAATAAAAATAACAGCCAGAATGACAACCACGACGAGTCAGTTCACTTAAAAAATATTGCTTGTACTAAGATCTCAGCAAGCGCCACTGCTGATGTTTTCATGTCCAACAAAACTGCATGAGGGACGATTTTTTTGAAGTGGAGGCATGGCTTGACCGCAGTAAAAAAGCAGGAGAAGTGCCATTTCCAGCTGCCATTGCCACGAATGCTGTCTCTCAGATTTTAAGGACCGTCCACACAGATAACATAACTGCGTTAATTTACTCATATTTGTGCCACAAACAAACAAAACGCCACTTAGGTCGCCATGAGTGCTCCCGTTATCACTTCCGCATTAGGCTCGGAGTTGGTACATTCCCTTTCCATTAGATTTTGTCATTTGTAAAAGTGTTTCACGTCTTGTTCAACTGTTTTCTGAAATGTGAATTAGTCTGAAGTGTTTCAGGCTTTGTAATCTTGGTTTGCACCTCCCGGCCACCATACATTTATGCCTAAAGTCTTTAACACTTAAACACGTTCAAGGCTTGCAGTTGGATAGTAGCTGAATAATTCACCTCGATTTATGTCTGCGTATACGTTGGCTTGTGAGTTACATCACAAGAGTGACCATCTCCGAAGCTCTTGGTGGGATTCAGATGCCCTAGGGTCAGGTTTTAATAAGGTGACACTTACCCACCGCTCCGTTTCTTCCCTCTAAGTAATTCCTTTTGATGTCACCCTGGTTCTTCACATGAGAACCAGGGAGCGGCGGCACGGAGCGTCCATGCGAATCTCAATGAGCCCATATATTGCTTTCAGCTGCGAGGGAGCTCCTTCCAGGAATAGAGATGAGAAGGAGGTGGAGAGCACAATATAGCATTCTGAAAACAATGCACGAATACAGAGGCTGCACACTGCACCTCTGCTGCAAGACATACAGCAGCTTTTACAAGAAACTCTGTTTTTATAGTTTCTATGCAGAAAGATGAAGGTTTACCAGACTTTCCTTTAACTGGAAAATCTCTGCACAGAGAAAAGCTATCTGACTTTATTAGCTATCTCAGAACAGGAGGTGAACAAACTGCTTTCTAAGAATGACGTCATCACAGTCGTCTCCTATCTCTAAGACCACCAACAAAAACCAGTAAAAAAGTCTGCAGTTGCATTCCCTCTAACCCTAAGCTCCTTACTCTAACACTACTATTGTATTTTATTTTATTGCCCACATGTGAATTGGATTCTTTTCTTTTTTAGGCCATTTTGGTGTGTTTGGGATCAGTGACCGATGCTCTCACGTTCGACTCAAAAGCCCCTTTTCTATTCCAGGGACTTTTAGCCATTACCTGGGATTTTGACACAATTTTGACCTCTGAGTATTTTTTTTAATTTCCTGGGTCCACACTTTCCCGGATAAAAGGTCCTGGTCTGGATTAGGACTTTCAGATTAATCCTGGGATTGTTGAGGGGCGGGGTTATGTGCTGAATAATGATGATTAATGGACCTTTTCTTACAGTCTTCTGACTTCAACTCACCCGCCATATTTAAGATCTGCGCATTGTTGTTTTCTAAGATGTCTTCAGGAGATCTTCTTTTGCTGGGTTTCAGTTACAATGTGGTTCAACACCACAAGAAAAAGAGCCAGTTGTGCGTTCTTGAACTTCTTTTGTGAACAAATGATGGATATGGGCTTTTCTCACAACTTACCCATTCGTCATTCGTCTGATGTAAAAAAAAAAAATAGCTGTGGTCTTTTAGAGCAGTAGAAACAGAAAGCACACAAATTACCCTGCTAAAAAAAACCCGGGACCTTCGGTGGAAATGGGGCTTCTGACAACAAGTTGCCAAGGTCCTCTGGATGCCGAACTACCCCAAATTATCACCCCTCCACCGCCATGCTTGACAGTTTTTGGTGTTTGAGATTATTTGATCTGTTTGGTCTGAAGAACATTGTTCTAGAGGCAACTTTGTTAACAAGCCATACTCAGTCCTTGAAAATAATTGTTTTCTCTATTGAATTATCTATTTGAAATACACTGCTCAAAAAAATAAAGGGAACACTTAAACAACACAATATTACTCCAAGTAAATCAAACTGTGAAACCAAACTGTCCACTTAGGAAGCAACACTGATTGACGATCAGTTTCACCTGCTGTTGTTCAAATGGAAAAGACAACAGGGGGAAATCTTTGGCGATTAGCAAGACACACTCGATAAAGGAGTGGTTCTGCAGGTGGGGACCACAGACCACTTCTCAGTACCTATGCTTTCTGGCTGATGTTTTGGTCACTTTTGAATGTTGGTGGTGCTTTCACACTCGTGGTAGCATGAGACGGACTCTACAACCCACACAAGTGGCTCAGGTACTGCAGTTCATCCAGGATGGCACATCAATGCGAGCTGAGGCAAGAAGGTTTGCTGTGTCTGTCAGTGTAGTGTCCAGAGCCTGGAGGCGCTACCAGGAGACAGGCCAGTACACCAGGAGACGTGGAGGAGGCCGTAGGAGGGCAACAAACCAGCAGCAGGACCGCTACCTCCGCCTTTGTGCAAGGAAGAACAGGAGGAGCACTGCCAGGGCCCTGCAAAATGACCTCCAGCAGGCCACAAATGTGCATGTGTCTGCACAAACGGTTAGAAACCGACTCCATGAGGATGGTATGAGGGCCCGACGTCCACAAATGGGGGTTGTGCTCACAGCCCAAAACCGTCCAGGACACTTGGCATTTGCCAGAGAACACCAGGATTGGTGAATTCGCCACTGGCGCCCTGTGCTCTTCACAGATGAAAGCAGGTTCACACCGGGCACATGTGACAGACGTGACAGAGTCTGGAGACACCGTGGAGAGCGATCAGCTGCCTGCAACATCGTTCAGCATGACTGGTTTGGCAGTGGGTCAGTAATGGTGTGGGTGGCATTTTTTTTGGAGGGCCCCCATGGTCCTCCAGTGGCTCGCCAGAGGTAGCCTGACTGCCATTAGGTACCGAGATGAGATCCTCAGACCCCTTGTGAGACCATATGCTGGTGCAGTTGGGGCCCGGTTTTTCTCCAATGCAGGGGGACAATGCTAGACCTCATGTGGCTGGAGTGTGTCAGCAGTTTCCTGCAAGATGAAGACATTGAAGCTATGGACTGGCCCGCCGTTCCCCAGACCTGAATCCGATTGAGCACACCTCGGGACATCATGTCTCGCTCCATCCACCAAACTCACGTTGCACCCCCACAGACTGTCCAAGAGTTGGCGGATGCTTTAGTCCGGGGTCTGGGGGGGATCCCTCAGGGGACCATCCCCCGTCTCATCAGGAGCATCCCGGGGCGTTGTAGGGAGGTCATACAGGCACGTGGAGGCCACACACAATACTGAGCCTCATTTTGACTTGTTTTAAGGACTTCTAAAAAGTTGGATCAGCCTGTAGGTGTTTTTTCCCATTTAATTTTTGTGTGGTTTTATGATTCGCCCGTCTGCCTGCTCTGCTCTCACTCATGCAATTAACTCATCTGCTTCACCTGTCTGCTGCTGCGCTGCTGCGCAACCACCGTCATGCCACACACCTGTGGAGCTGCAGTTATATACAGCCCTCTGACAGGCAGACGGTGCCAGATTTTTCAAAAAAACTTTTTGTGAGTAGTTATCCAGCGTTCCTTTCCTGACTGATCTCGTTCCATGACCTTGCCTTGCCCCTTACGGATTATTCCCTTTGCTTGCTCCTTTCTGACGGATTGGGGTTTTTGGATTTCGACTCTGTTTTCTGCCTCTGGTTTATGTCTCTGCCTCCCCCTTTCTGACGCCTCTAGCCCTGGAATTCGACCCTGTTTCTGTCCCTGGATTTACGTCTCAGCCTAGCCCTGGTTTATTCAGCCTGAGCCCCCCCTGGCTCTCTAGTCTGCCTGGATTTATTGTCAAGGGGGGACAATCACAGCTCTCTGTGTTCCTGTCACAGCGTCAGCTGGGTTTCCCGGGAAGATTTGGATCAGTCGGCAGTCCGACTTCAGTCTGTTGGACGCTTCTCATTAACTGTCTGGATCTCTTCCCCTCTGGATTCTGTGCCTCATCACCAGACTGAGAAGTGGGGGGCTTTATCTAACTCCTTTTGAGATCCTGAGTTTTTTTTTTCAGCCACTAACTAGTCTCTCTGTTCTCAGTGGTTCCTGGAAGCTGACTGCTGTTCTTCTGCTCTCTGATCCTGAGTTTCTGAATAAACCTTTTTACTTATCACTTTGTGTTTGGCTGAATTTGGGTTCTCTGTCTCTGGTCGTGATATGTACACAACCTTGCCTTAGTAAATGCTTCAGTTATATATTCTCCACCCTCAGAAAGTGAGAATAGAGGTTAGATAAATGTGACCTATGAAGTTGGAGAAAAAATGTTCAACACACTTGACACCACTGCCAATACTCAAATAATAAACTCCGAGACATTTATCCGACTCATGAATGAGAGCATGGCCAAAACATTTCTCTCCTGTAGGAGCAGCAGCAGACATTTGGTGGGGTTATCTCAGTCCAACAGATGACTTTCATTTGCAGCCCAAGTCGTTGCCAGTTTTCCAACACATGATGATGATCACCAGATTCTCAAACAAACACATTTCTGTTCCTGGCAGATACAGCAGAGCAGCACACCCATGGATGGGAGACATGACAACCGAATATTCTCAGACTGAAGGAACCTTTTCAAACAGATTATTTACAAAATTGCCAAATTAAGGTAAATCAGAAGATATTCTATATGCACTAGCTCTGAAGGATTCTGCACATTCTTTCTGTAAATGCAACTGAAAGGCATGATTTGTACTAAGACGTGTCGACATTTCTTAGCTACTGTCGTGTTGTGTAGGATGAATTGGACCAAAGTCCAGACAAGAACTCGGGATGAGCATACTGAATAATCTAATAAAAAACTGAAAACTTGCAGATCTTGACCAGGATGAGCAGGACATAGAGCACAGGCAGAGAAACGGGCAGAGTAATGGACAGAGCAGCACATAGAGTAACAGGAGAATCCAGCAAGGAACAATGAAAAAGATGTAGAAAAGCTCTGGCAGAATTAAAGCAGGGAAGCTGAGGGAGGGAGACAAATTAACACAAAGGGAGCTGAACTAAGACATAAAGAAGCTACTAACCAAGAGGAAAAGACAAACACAGATCAGAGAGAAATAAATCCTAATGAACACAAAACACAAGGAAAAACTAAGAAACTAAACACAAAGAAAAAAGTAATATGGAAATACCTAGCTAACAATAATGAACACTGAGACTGAATTGAATATGGCAAGACCCATAGAACATGAATAAACAACAAGGAAATGATCAAAACAAACACAAATGAAATTAACCTGACAAATGAAAACTGCAGTGTGTGGGGTGAGGGGGTTGTGTCCTCTTCATGGATGTGGGGTCACCGGTATCTGGATCGGCTGAACGGCGATGGTAGAGCCGAGCTGGATAATGTTTCTACCTGGGCTATCGTTTCAGTGGCAGTGATGTGGTGTGTCTGTGTGGTTGTGGGGGCGGGGTGATTGACGCCGGCCTAGAGTGCTTGCCGCTGGCCAGGGACCTCTTGCCGGGTGAGTTTGTCCCGTCTTGGTGTGGGGTCGGGGGCTCCGTTGTGAGCTCGGTGCTCAACGGTATCTGCCCTGTTGCGCCTGTGGGCGGGGGCTGGGACAGCATTGCGCGGGGCCCTTGCCTTGCGCGTTCATTGAGGGTGGAGGGGCTCATGGGGTTAGGATCGGAACTCATTGGGGGTTGGGACTATTTTATTCTGTGGTGGCTCTGATTGTCAGGCTTGTTTGGACTATGTAGACCCCTCTTTTGTACATGGCGCCCTCCCCGGCTGAGGATGGGCGTGGTTGAGGACTGGGTCGGGGGGGGGGGTCGGGGCCCGGGCTGCTCAGGTTCAGGCATGAGCCGGGCTAGACCCGACCAGGTTTTTAGGTGCTGGGGCCGTCTGCCTGTCTCCCCCCCCGGAGGGAAAGGGGACCACCTCCTGGGTCCGGGGGCTGGTTGTCCCTATGGGGTCTCAGCACCTGGATCTGGGGGTTTAGAGCATGTATGGGGGTTGTGAGTGAGTGTACAATGTCCATTTTTTGTTTGTCTTTTTTCGTTGGGTGCGTGGGTGTGACTGTTTTTTATGTGTACGCATGATGGTGGGAAAAAGTGTGATTGTGAGTGCCTGTTTTTTGGTCAGGTTTTGGGTTTTTGGGTGCTCCCTCTCCTGGATCAGTTTAGGCCCCCATCGAATGTGGGGGGCCTATTCCCTTTCCCCGCCCCCAAGCCCGCCTGTGGTTGGTATCTCTGCCCGCCAGTTACTTGTGGGTTTTTTTTCGGTATCCCCTGGCTGGGTGATTTGGTGTGTGCTGGCTCATTCCTGGTGGCTGCTTGCCAGGGCCTGGATTCCTGGGCTCGGTTGGGCCTCTGCTTGGGAGTGATATGTCCCAGGGTCTCGGGTCTCTGGGTCCATGGCTGGATCTGCTTGGGCGTAGAAGGCTGCCGGCTGGGCCTGTGGGCTCGTCGCTGCTGCTCCCTGGGGCTTTTTCACTGTGGTTGCTGGGTGGTTCCCCTGGGATTCTCCCCTGCTCCTCTCTGGGGGGGTTATGGTAGTCTCGGCAGTGGTTATCCTGGGGTTTCTGTGCTCTGGGGGGCCTTTGGATGTCTGTGGCTCGGATCTCCTCCGTATCTGTCCAGGGGGCCGGGTCTGTGGCTCCTCACACTCACTATTGCATATTTTTATGGAGAAACCTTGTATATACAAGCACGCTCACACTCAGACCCACAGGTGTTTAGATTCAGGTGTAACAGATACATAAATGTTTTATATTGAGCCATATTTACCGTGCACTTTTTGGTAAAAAACACTGTTAATGTGAATGTTTCTCCAGGTGTAGAAGCAAGAAGGGTGTCATCTTAAATTTTCTTCATTCTTCTTTCTTTCCTTCATTCTATTCTCCTTCTCTCACCTTTCCTTTTTGCCCCCCTTTTTCTCTTTCGTGCTTCTTTTTTTTCCTTTCCATTTCTGTCTCTGTGTCCGTAACAATTGAAATAATCCCAAAGCAGTTTCTAATAAAGTTTCTTTTTATGAATATCAAGCAGAGCTTTAAAGCGTTAGCTGTAATGCTCCACTTGTGAAAGTAAATCTGTTGGGCTTTTTCTTGGCACTCAGACATCAATTCTGAGCACTACTCTGCTGGAGAGGACATGGTTAATATATATTAAAAAAATTTAATTAAACCTTTAAAATCAGAGGATTTGCCAGCTGCTGTCCATTAGGCAAAGTTACTTAAAACTACGTAGACCTACTGTAGTCCTCAATAAATCCAAGGAAAAAATACAAATATACAAATAACCTAGTCAGTTTTAATTTATTAAGTAAAAAATAGTTAAATGTGCAATTTTTATCTTCTTTATATCCCAGGAAATGTAGAAACCTATATCTTCCATGAATCCATTCATCTCTGAAATGAGACTGAAAAGGACACTCAGTTCAAAGCACAATGAACAGGCACAACCTTCTCCTGCGAATTAATTTTCTTGTTAGTGAGGCTTGAACAAAGGGGACAGAAAAGGAGAAATGAGAAATTCATATCGTCAATAAGGACCATAATTTCTCTTTCCAAATAGCCTCTCCAGATGCAACAAGTACAGCACTCA